>PVHP010002863.1:0-84385 GCA_004024765.1 Zapus hudsonius | reverse complement strand
ACCCACAGTTCATCCTCATGGCCCCATCGGGCTCCATGCAGGCAACCTAGCACACCTGCTTCACACCCCGATGGCCATTTTTCAAAAACAAAACTGTGTTGCAAATCCAACGACCCTCTCTTCTTACATTTGCCATACTCCACAGAACCAGGTGGGCTACCAACTTGTTAATCCAGGGGGGAACAAAGCATTCAGGCCCCTTACTTCAAAAGTCCGTATTCTTCCTGTTGTTCCAATGCAGACCAGCTGGCCCAATCTCAATGGTTTTCATCTCTCAAACAATTGCAGGTGAACGGGCAGCAGTTTCGACCCAAAGATCTTCTTTCTGTGCCATCTCCATCTGCTCACACCAGTCCATCTTTACGTGACACAACCCTGCACAGGTTCCCAGGACATAGGCAGGCAGAACACAGTAAGCCTCTCACGCAAACTGCTTCTGGCACAGTCCTGACCAAGTTCTTTCTCACCCTCGTAAGCCAAACCTCACAGTCCATAGTTCTCAATACATTCAGGTCTTTAACTCTGACCATCACGCTGTACTCACAACACTGCGAGGCACCTCTTAGGCCGGGAGTTCAAATCCTTCCACATTCCTCCTGTAGATCACTTCCAAAAAACCAAAGCCACAACACCAGGGTTCCAGCAGCAACAGATGACCCCACGTCCTGGTACCAAAACTGTTGGGGTCAGCTTTCTAGTTGCTGCGCAGAGAGAACCCAAGCAAAAGCGGCTTGTGGAGGAATGGGTTTATTTGGCTTACGGACTCGAGGGGAGACTCCATTCTGGCAGGGCAAACGATGGCATGAGCAGAGGGCTGGACATCACCTCTGCCACAGCACTGGAAATAGTGGCAGGAAGTTGTGCCAAATACTAGCAAGGGGAAGCTGGCTTATAACCCCCATAAGCCCACCCCCAACAACACAGCTTCATCGAGGTTGTAAAACCCAAACTGCCATCAGCTGAGGATCGATCTAACAGAACACATTCATTTGTTTGTGGGGGACACCTGTATCAAACCATGACACTCAGAATGAATACTTCTAAAAATATTCTGTTGGGTTCCTCCAGTATCTTACACTTGACATCCAGAATTTAAGGCCTACACTTGCATATTTTACTGTTTCTCATATCTAGACCAAGAATCAGGAGTGTACTGTGTTTAAACCATTTAGATTCAAGTTGAGTGTGCCAGCTAATAAGGTATAAATCCCTTGAGCTGATTGCTCTCTGGTATTTGTCCTCCCAAGCCCTACTCTAAGAAGACAGAAGTGAGTAGGTAGCTCCTGAGAGGGCCACTGAGTATGGAAATCCAAGGGTGTCGATGGAAGTGGGGAGTACTCTTTCTACTATCCAGATGTGTATTTTATTGAATAACTCAGTGATCACTTGAGTTTCTTTACATGAGTCAGCCTTTTCACTTTTCAAAAGCAAAAGCCATTTGTATGAGTAAAGCTTAATTTCTTCAACTTTCTTATTACCTCATCGAATTAAAAAAACAGGTAGAACAAGAGAAAATTTTAATTTTTAAGCCTGAAAAATCTTCTATTGTTTACATAGTGGAAATTATACTACTAAAGAGATTATAAATAATGCACCAGCACTCAAAAGATAAGGATCTTCGGAAATGGTTCCATCCTGGCTGGCCTTGGGGCCAGGTCAGTATCATGGTAAGGAGCTAGCTTGGTAATACCCCCTGGAAATGGTGACCATGGTGAGGAGCTAGCTTGGTAATACCCCCTGGAAATGGTGACCATGGTGAGGAGCTAGCTTGGTAATACCCCCTGGAAATGGTGACCATGGTAAGGAACTAGCTTGGTAATACCCCCTGGAAATGGTGACTATGGTAGGGAGCTAGCTTGGTAATACCACTTGGAAATTATGACCATGGAAGAAAAAAATATGAAAAAAATTTATGGGTGCTTATTTTTCAAGCTAAATTTTGGAGAAATAAAATCCTTTAAAGAGGCACAGGATGGTAGACAGCTTGTAAAACAGTTATTTGGCTCCCAAAATGACAGGACTGACAAGTCTGGTCTCAGCAGGCACATCCTCTGGCCATGACACCTCTCCCTGTTGTGCAGTGTGCAGATCTCAATAAAGAAAACTTGTTGGGGATCATAATAAAAGTTCCTTTTTAGATTTCATCTCCAAGTTAGAGCCCCTTTCAGCATTCTCATACATGCTCTGTACCTTTGAAGGAGTTGTTGCAGAGAATTAAAAAGTCAAACAAGCAGAATTCAGTGAAGTTACTCTGCTCTCCCTCTGGCACCAGCAGCATCTCTCCAAAGCCTCCAGAACACCCCACCCAAATTTTGGGTGACAGGTATGTTCTGCTTTCCATGCAGGATGCTCCCTCTGTGGCCGTGACCTTCTGGGTTGATGCAGAGGGCTGAGTAGAGTTAGATAGCACGGGGACAGAGGAGCTGATGTGGTCCCGAGTTAAATTACTCAATTGCCATCTGTCTCTGTTTTGCTAACTCATTAGCTCAGACACCACATTGTGTTAATCCTCACTTCCCCTGACTGTGAGCTCCATCCTAGTCTCCAGGGAACAGAGGGACTTGCTCAGTCTGACTCTGCCATCAGCTGGGCCACAGTCTTTCTGAATGGGCAGCATGCCAGGCCTGCCACCCTTCCCTCTTGCCTCACATTGAGGTGAAGCCTCCCTTAGCTCCTGCCACAGAAATGGAAGCCTCTGGACTTAACCCCTACTTCCAAAGACTCTTCCATGCAATGTGATAGATTTGGGCCTTTCATCCCCTTAGCACTCCCTTCCCACCCAGCACTCCCTCCAGGCACCTGCCAGTTTTAGAGTAGCTTGGAAGCTTGGGGCCTCTGTACACCACTAGTCTACAGGCTCCTGCATGCTTTCTGTGTCTCTCAAAAGAGCCTGGTCCCACAGCTAAGAGCCATCAAGTAAGGCTGAGTTTGTTCCCCAGTTATACCTGGAAGGCAAGGGCCTAGTCTAGCATTAAGAGCATCCAGTCACTCTGAGAGTTGTTGTTCAGAAATGCCACTGCTTCTTCTGGTGAGTTGCCTAGAATGTAAAAAACTATTTGCACTGACTTATTTTGACCTCTTTGCCCCTCGGTTTTTTTCACTGTGAAAGGGTGTTTTCAGAGTAAAAATAGACATTTTGTGAAATCTTTGCAGTTTTAAAAGTTGAAGTATGGTTAGGCATGGTGGCCCACAATGGCAGTTTTAGCACCTCAAGAGGCTGATGCAGGAAAATTGACAGTTCAAGGCCAGTCTGGGTTATAGAGAGATCCTGCTTATAAACAAACAAATAAATGTTGTAAAAATACACTATGCTTATTGGCCATGAGATTTGCTAGTATTTAGACATGTGCCAGACATTGCACATGTATAACCTCATCTGATATCATTATCATCTCTGATTTACAGATGAAGAAACTGAGGCACAGAGAAGGTTGGTTCATTTGTCTAAAGATGACAGCTTGCGAGAGTCAGGATTCAAACCGAGAGGTTGGCTGTGGCCTTAGCTTTTATTGAGGCTACCTATGGAGGTCCCCCGGTCACTCCCATCATTCTCTTTCCCATGTTCTTTCCAACGTTTGTGGGTTCTCAGACATGAACTCATCAAAAGTTAGGGCAGAATCCTTTGGAAGTTATTATTGCCTCCCCCCTTGCAAATGGCACTTTGAGATAAAAGCCAGGAATAAGGCTACATACAAACTACCCAGTAGAATTCAGGAGTCCTGCTTTTTGCTGGGGTCTCCATCTTCCATATGTCTTTCTCACTCATAAATAGGATGGACAGAGCAGAAAATTCAAATATTAGGGGTTAATTTTCCTTTGCCTCTGCCCTTTCAACCAGGAACTACTGCCTATGGTCTAACTTTGCAGGCAAAGGGTTAAATTGCTTACTTGCAATGCTGAATCATCTGTGCAAGATCTAAAGACATTTAAAAGCCTATGACTCAGACATATGGAGCAATAGCCTGCCATTCCCAGTTCCTCTCTTTGCTGTTAAGACACCCACGAATCTCTAACACAGCTCTGGAAACTAGGAGTTACAGTAAACTGCAAATTTCCTCCCACATTCAGTACTCACAGGGCTCATCCAGGAATTTGACAGCAGGAAATGATGGAGAACTTGCTCTTTCTGATCTTGTCTCTGCTCTGAGAGAGCCGAGTACCCCAGCACCTTCCTATGGCCCCCAGAACCTTTGGACTCTCTGTGCCCTTTAGAATTGGCAATCACTAGCTCTTCCTGGTTCCAGGAGAGGTTTTCTATCAACCAGTGGGAAATTGATTGTTTCTGTCTCTCATTTCATCCAGCCTTCCCAACTTAATGACATCACAGCACCTACAAAGCTGGCCCAGAAATCAAGGTAGTGTTCACAACTTTGGATGTCCAAAACTTGGCAAAAGTGGAATTGAGAGGAACTGTACATTGTGCCACCTGTCTCATCCTGGACCTGGACCTTGAGGGAAATGAACACTGGGCCTGAAATAACCAGACTTATCCATTTAATCACCACGTAATTTGGGTTTTGGTATCAGGGATAGCAGCTTCTTTTCCTTCAAGAGATGTTAACCACTGATCCATTTCCCCTCAAACTCCAGTTCCATGTTTAACGGAGCACACACACACACACACACACACACACACACACACAATAAATGCATGTTGGCAGGAAGACAGGCCCTGAGATGAAGCAGGAGGTGTGTTGGCTGATAGAAGGGCTGTTATTTTAATTTCTTTTACTTTGCAGCAGTCTCAGATGGATAATATCCAGGTAACTTGTAGTGCCTGCACCTTATTAAACTCCTGTTTGATTCAGAATTTACAGCTAAAATGCACCTGGAATTCTTCAAGTAGGGACCAGACTTTGGCCCATTTGTCTGCAAAAAATGGACAAATTGCAAAATTATATAGAAACTTTGGAATAAAATGGTGGTACATTTTCACTGATAACTTTATTTCTTAATTTATAAATTCCATAGTGCTGCTTTCCCATCTACTGTTTGACAGGCATCGTGCCTCTAAGACAGGATGTAACGGGCATTTTTTCTCTATGTATCTGTCTCTTTTTATCACATGTGACAAAAACCATACTCAAAGTAGCTGAAGCAGAAAGTGAAATTACCACAAGTAGACTGGTATATCTCTAAAAGCAAAGCGTTGGGATGCATTTGCATTCAGGAACAGACAGAACCACTGCAGATAGCAAGATCTTTTCTCTGTCACATCTTCCCTCATACAGCAGCAGCACCCCCACCACCATCACCAAACAGATGTCCTCCTAGACCTGCATGGTCCATATAATGGGGTGTGTGACATGTCGCTTCGGAATGCTTGAAATATATCGTAAGGGCTGAGAAGATGGCTCAGCTGTTAAAGGCACTTGCTTGAAATGTATTATAAGTGCAAAACACACTGGATTTGAAAGACTTGCTATGAAGGGGAAATAATGTAATATATATATATATATGTGTGTGTGTATGCAATGTTTTAGGTATATTGTGCTAACTAAAATATATTCTTAATATTTGTTTAACTTTTTATGTAGCTATTAGAAAATTTAAAATTACATGTGTGGCTTTCATTTTATTTCTGTTGGACAGTGGTGTTCTACATGATTTTACTAAACATTCATAGCAACACAAATCTCATGTCTTCCTTAGCCTCACTGCACTTACTTGAGGAACACCGACAGGGCCAACCATCAGTCTAACCTATATTGTTCTAGTGCATCCCTTGGCCTCCCTTCACCATTCATGATAACTGCTACTTGAGCTGGAATAGTTTCTTTTTTGAATGTGGATTCACACATTCACTCATTTCAAAAGTATTGTTTTGAACCTCTGTTCTATGAATGTCTTGTATTGGGCACTGGGGGATACAAGGTCCCTGCCTTCAGCTTCCTTTCCAGCAGGTTCAGCTCCTTGTTTTTAAGGGTAGCTTGGTATAAGAAGTGCACCTCCCAACATGACATGCTCTACCATGAATATCAACCCTTTTTGAGACCCAGATCGGAGAATCGCCCTTAGTCCTGTGTTGTCAAGGAAATGCAAAGGATGCTGATGTTTACGGGCATCAGGACCTTTTGGTGCTGCCGGCTTGTGTTCTCTTCCTGTTTCTAATGGAGCAGGTTCCAGAGCCCCTTCCTCAGATATAGGGCTATGGAGGTATGAGTGTCCCCTACTTTGAAGGAGACAAGTGTGCAATTGAAAATCCTCCCCTGCCTGCCCCAAAGAGCCATTCCTCTATTCTTCCTTGCTTTGCTTTGTTAAAATGAGGCATAATATTCAAACAGAATGACTCTGAAGAAGTGTGTAGCTCCACTGACTTTCTCAATGAACATAAATGTGCAACCAACACCCAGATTAAGAAGCAGAATGTTAGTGGCCCCCAAGAAGCTCCCCTTTCCCATCATGACCTTATCGCACCCCTCCACCTCTAGACCTCTCAGCCACAGGTATGTTTGCCCATGAATGGACTCATGCAGCAGGTGCTCTCTTTGACCTTGGTTGTTGTGGTCCATATTATGTTTATGAAGTTTATCCATGTTATCTTATGCCAATAGAAAATACAGATATCCAAAAAGGAAAGTGAAAATTATAAGCTCATTACCTTTAGATCATGCATAGCTGGATATGGGGGCACATACCTGTAATCCCAGTACTTGGGAGGCCAAGGCAGGAAGATTAATAGTTCAAGGCCAGCCTGGCAGCAAAGTACTCTTGTTAACTTATTGCCTAAGAATCTGTCTCAAAAACAAAATACAAAGCTAATGTAAAATACTCTAGCCACTTTTCTTCACATACCCACACACAGTCTTCTGGTAAGTTCTTTAAAGTTTCGTTGTCTATGGTACATGAAGCATTAGAACAAAGCATTTATTGCATATTGAGGTGCCTCGTTAGTACAGTAGTCGGTCTCATATATTATACATTGAACACAGGCCATAATATACGTACTGTTTTGCGATTTGCTTTCGTATTTATGATTGCCAATATGTTCTAGGTGTTAACCTATCATAACATGGCTACATTTGTAATGGAAACCAAAGGTAATATATAAGTAAGGAACCTTATTTTTTACTCCAAGAATACATATTAATATTTATATTAATTATTTTGGCAAATCTAGATCTAGCCCATCCTGGTTAGGTTTCCGGAAGATTTCCAAACGGGCCACTGAGTTGCTCAGTCTGATACTCAAGACCAAGTTGGGCCTCTTGTTTTTCAATGAATTTTCTAAGTTTCTCTCTACTATTTTAGACTCAGGTATTGTGCTAATGTGTAACAGATTAGGAATCAGAGAATTCTGAGAGTGGCTTATTGGAATCTCTATTCACGTCCTGGCTTACTCCATCCATACCACATAAGACAAGTCTGTAAAAGGTTCCTTATTTCTCGATGAATAACTGCTTCTCCACATCTGTTTGGGATCATAAGAAGTAATACTTACATAACATTTTGGAGCCCTTGAATGAAAAGTTCTTCAGAGTTGCTGACTGTTCTTAAAATTTCCCCCAAGTAACATTGTGGAAATACATTGTTATGGATATAGTTGCTGAGTCGGGTTACAGACTAGATTGCAAATTTTGGGTAGTGGGGAAAAAAACTGGGTTGTGATATTCATTTATTTTTAAAGCGACCGTTTTTATTTCCTAGATGTTTACACAATGGCTTTAACATGGTATAGTTTAGGGGTTTTCTTATTAAGTCTTCCCATTGGGGGTCTTCATCCTTATGTGTTTTAGTGTATGCCAATTGGGCTTTCCTGAGTGAGTGAGGTCAGCTGGAACACTAGAATTCCTAGGTCAACACGCCTGGCAGGGGCTGTAGAAATCAGTTCTCCTGTTGACCTGAGGCTCCTCAGACACTGGCTGCCAGAGGACCTTAAGGGCCAGCATCGAGTGAACTTACAAAGGTAGAGAACTGGGTTGGGGAGATGGCTCAGCCACAAGAGTACTTTCTGCACAAGCTGAAAGAGCTGAGTTTGACCTTAGCATCCATGTAAAGGCCAAGCACATCTGGATACCTGTAACCCCAACATTGAAGGGGCAGAGATACGAGGATCACTGGGGCTCTCTGCTCAGCCACCTTAACTGAAAGGGGAGCGCCGGGTTCCATGAGAGAGTCTGTCTCAGGGAAACAAGGTGGAAGAGTGATAGAGGACACACCACGTCTTCCTCTGGTCTCAACATACGTGTATATGAGACACACATAGATATACCACACATGTGCGTGCACTCTCTCTCTCTCTCACACACATGCATACCAGAAAAATAAGAAAAAAAGCTTAAAAGGTAGAGATTATACTGTTTCTGAAAAAAAAAATAGTCCCAGTGCATTCCAAGGTTGGAGGAATGTGAGAAGCCCTAGGGTCCTACTCCTTCACTTGTCAAATGGGGAAACCGAGGCAGTGACAGATAGTAAGTCAGAGGCAGGGTAAAGCTTACTCTGATGTTCTTTCAGATGCCCAGATGGCTGCACTAATAAGGAGATACAGGGAAAGAGCTGAGCAGTGATAAGGGCAATCTCCTGACCCTGCTTGACCAGCGCTGTCCTTGCTCGGATCAAGGCTTTCCATTTCCCTGGGCTAGCCGAAGGATTCACTCATTCTTCCCCAGTTTAGGATTGGCCGGTGAAAAGAATTTGGTTTTTTATCTCATCAGCACTAGAGAATTCCAAAATTCAGTTCATGAAATACTCACAAGCTACCTTTCTCCAGAATTAGGTAGTCGAGATCAAGAGTTATTAAACTGATGTTACCAAATAGCATTGTTGCCAGGTGTGGTGGCACAGGTTTTAATACCAACACTGGTAAGGCAGAGCTAGAAGAAGGTATGGCTGTGAGTTCAAGGCTGAGACTACATAGTGAATTCCAGGGCAGCCTATGCTAGAGCAAGACCTTACCTCAAAAAACTAATATAAATAAATTGATTAATTAAAAATAAAGAAATAGCATTGTTAGTAAAATCCCTCCCACCATTTTCTTTTTTTTAATTTATTCATTTTTCAAGGAGAGAGAGAGAGAGACAGAGAGAGAGAGAGAGAGAGAGAGAGAGAGAACGAGCGAGCACCAGGGCCACCACCTTGTGGGTCTGGTTTATGTGGGTCCTGGGGAATTGAACCGGTGGCCTTAGGCACTGGAGGCAAGTGCCTTAACTGCTGAGCCATCTCTCCAGCCCCCTCCCACCATTTTCTTGTGGTGTTCTTTTTCAGACCTGTTTCTGGAGAGGATGACCTCTTTACCCTACATCTCTGGTTGAGTACATTTCAGCTCACTGACATCAGTGGTTGAACCTTTAGTATACAGAGGTGCTGAGAATTGCCCTTCCAAAATTCTTCCGGGTCAACTCCTGTTACAGTCTACTTCCAGGAAATGAGGATATTTCTAACTCACTGGGGGCCATCTTGGCCTTGAAGAGAAATGGGTCTAATTATTACCTAATCCTGGAAATTCTTGAGCTTCCCAGAAAGAAGGTTCCAGAAGGTCAGGCAGAGGTCCTTGGAGAGAGCAGATGGAATAGAGCTGGCAGTCAGTTGCTTTTATAGCTGGACTTGGAGATGAATGAAATTATACCTTCCTTTCTTTCTTTCTTTCCTTCCTTTTTTTTTAAGTCATACAGGCTTTTTACCCCACATGCAGAAAAGAACACTCTGTAGTCTCTGAAAGGAAAGCAGCAAACTTGACGAGTTCCCATGGTGAATGCAAAGAAGGCCGGGCCAACAGAAACAACTTCGTTATTACAAAAATGTGTTTCTTCTGGCGGCTGCGCGAGCAGTGCTTTATCGCCAGTCACTGTAATCAGCCCATCACCCCAAACCTTCCCAAGGTCATTACTCTGGGTGCAGTGGTGGCTTCTAGAAACAGCTTTTACTAATAGTCCTCTCCCCCCAACTCCATGGCACCGGAAGAGCAGCAAAGCATCACTTAGGGAAAGAACGTATAGAACAGAGAGATGACATACTGCAGCTTGCTGAAGGCTCAGGCAACAAATTATAAACGATGAAACTTGTATAATCCAGTTTGAATTGACTTGAAGATCAAATAAAATTCTATTTCAATGGAAAAACCACCACTACAAGGTACTTTGGGGTATTGTTCACATGTTTCTTGGGGGCTGTCTGGAATAAATCCTATATTTAGAAATTTAGTATTTAGAAATGCCAAATCAAACCTTGTTTCTGTAGGGCCTTCTTATACCCAAGAAGATTTACTATAGGTTTCCTGGAATGTAGTGCCCCCACCCCCACCCCGCCCTGAGTTAAAGCTGAGGTGTATGTAGGTCAAGATCAAGTTTGCCAGGCCTTGCCTTTGTGACCCTTCCAGTATCTTCCTGCTTCTAGTGTGTCTCCATCTCTCTCTAGCCTTGGCCTTGATGCCCAGGGGCCACCTCTCTCCTTTGTCACGATGCTCTGGGTGGATGGTGGATGACACGGAGTGCTCTGTGAAGAGACAAGGGTGCTATTTCAGGCTCACAAAAGGAATGAGACCCACATGGTCCCAGGGGCTGGTAAGAAATAGAAGCCCTGTTTTGAAACTGTCTTCAGCCATTGTGTAAGAGCTGGATGGAGCCTCTAATCTAAGCTCCTCCTTCTCCAAGAAAGATGTTGAGATTCAGGTGAAAAACTTGTCTGACCTACTTAGGGCATCCAAGTGTGGTCTCTCCTCTCCACCCCTGCCTCTTCCCCTCCGGCCCAGAGTCTCCAGTCGGTTCCAGCACTGTGCACTGTCAGCAGATGGGCTTTACAGACTGGTACAGGGCACATTCCCAGTCAGGAGAATGAAGGGCTGAGCTTTCCTTCCAGTTCTGCCTCCCTTTTCCTTCCTTTGTATATGTCCCCTATTGGTAGGGAGAAGATAATGAACCTTTCGACCTATCAGGCTCACTTGAGTGCCGTAAAGAATAATGAGGTGACATTTGTAAAGTGCTTTGAGCTGCTGAGAAAGAGGAGGGGGCGAGCTCAGCAGAAAGCATCATTAGCTGGAAGCACTTACCCGTTGAGCTGTTTAAAAATAGTGGGGAGCACATGTACTCAGAAATGAATTCCAGGGGCTAGCCCTGCTTTGAATTTCGGAGGAAGGAGTGGGGACCTAACAGGTATCCCGGTTCTCTGGTTTCTTTAGTGTATTGTCAAGCTAGGAAAGGTAATTAAGTACATTCTTCTAAGACCAATTTAGCCTGCACTTTCAATTGGGATGTCTGACAGAGTGTGTGTCCTGTGTTCTCACACCGAAGCTGTGTTATGTCAGGACTGTTAAAGCCTTGGGCATCTTCTCTCCCTCCGGGGATTTCAGCTATACAAAGCAGTTTCTATGCAGAGGCTGAACTGCTTGCTGTTTATAGGGCTGATTAGTGGAGCTTCTAAGTCTAAAGGCCCGGGAACTGTTTGGATGAAATAGGGAAATAAAAGGCAAGGTCTTGATCATGGTTGATCTTGTTTACTATGCCGCTGCATGGGAATTTTCTCAGCAACTCAGATCAGTGTGTAATGAGAAATATGGGGCTTGATGGCCATTGGGGCATCCTCGTTCAGGTTGAAAGGGGGCCTATGTCCAGGTAAAGGTGAGCTTGCCGGATTACGAACTATGTTCAGAGCCTCCTCTTAAACCTCATTCTCCCACAGAGGATCAGATGAGAGATGCCTCTGGGGCCTGACACATGGAAACCATTCTGCATGATCAGTGTCTGCACCCATGCTCCAGCCTCTCCAGAGCCTCAAACCCCAGTGCAGGGAAGCAGAGAGGACACACAGAGCTTGGGAAATGCTTTGAGCTCCCGTAACCCTGTGGGCTGACTGGACAATGAGTGGGAAGAATGTGGCTGCCTCATGGGGGACAGGAGGAGGGCTGAATTTATCATCCCCCTCAGAGGGTGCAGAGAGAGGTCAGGGGGGCATGTGGAACAATAATCTTCCTGATCAGAGTTATATTAAGGAAATTACACTGATTGCATCTTAGTCCCCTGAAGTTTATGAGCCTCTGTGTAATTGCTACTTCCGCAAACCATTCCCCTCTTCACTGGTTCTCCAGGTCTGTCTGCAGACTTGCCAGGTTTCCCCTCCTAGAAGAAGGCTCCCGGCACTGGTGCTGCCCACTGCATCCCAGCCATGCCAGGGACATGTCAGTGTGCCTGGACACCTGGGCCTCTGCAGGGGTCGTGTTCGTGGTTTCCCTCTGCTGCCTTTCTGGAAGCCCCAGATTTCTTATTGTTTGAATGGCTCAATCTAAAAATCAGCTGGACTCCTGATCCTCCTCCAAAGAGTTCTCAGGGAAGGATACCCAGACTTTGGCCTGGATTCCTCCTGTCCTTTCCTTCACCTCTGCCAGAGCAAAGTCCAGAACTGACCTGACCTTCCCTAGCTAGGCCAGAGAGAAAGCTATGGAAGCCCACCGTTCCTATGACTGCCCACCCCCACCCTCAAACACAGTCTCTCTCTCTCTCTCTCTCTCTCTCTCTCTCTCTCTCTCTCTCTCTCTCTCTCTCTCTCTCTCTCTCTCTCTGAGTCTCAGCACCAGTGAGCCACTGGGAACAGAGGTCTGGCCCATGCCCTGGCCTCAGCTCCCCACCCCAGAACATCCAGGCATCAATGGGAAACAGCAAGCTCTGTCAGCATGGCCTTTCTTTGGGCTTTCAGGGCTACATTCTCCACGGCCATCTGTTCCCTTTCACCTCTCTGGACAATGTTGCTTTTTAAACCAGCGATTCTGCCTCTTTATCCCCTCCTCTCCCTCGCTCCCACCCTTTCTCCTCTCATCTCCCTCTTTCCCAATCCTATGAAATTAGCTTCTCTTAAGACAACCACCCCCCCCCCAAGACAGAGCAGTTTTCCGACCACTATATATTGAGATTTTATTTAAAAATCTTTTTTGAAGTGAGGACTTGCTAATTTTAAAGTTTGTGATTATCCTGGGGGTATTCTTCTGAGAGGGAAGGGAGGGGGAAGATAGAGAAACTTCCAGCCATGAAAAAAGAAAACACAGAATAATAATGGGCTTCGGTTCCAGCCAATCCTCTTTAAAGAGGACCCTCCCTTGGTGACCCGTTTAAGGAGAATTTTGTACTTTTGTGGTCTCTCCATTTATCTTGTTATCATTCTTTCTTTGCTGCTATCGTGTTAGCATTGTTGTTGTTCTATTTTTAATTTAGAGCTAGGGCTGCCACAGAGCCTTTCATCTTGACGAGAGCCTGACAGAGGTGCCCGGATGCAGGCAGGGCATCACCAGGGCCCTCAAAGAGAAGCAGTAGTCCTGACCAGTGACTAAGTGTGTGGCACATGACTTTCCTGATAGAATTCTGATAGAATCTTTGTTGTTGTTTTTGAAGCAGGGTCTCACTCTAGCCTGGGCTGACTTGGAACTTACTCTGTAGTCCCAGGCTGGCTTTGAACTCATCATTCTTCTTACCTCAGCCTCCCAAGTACTGGGATTAAAGGCAGGTACCACAATACTTGGTGTAGAATCAATCCTTAACTCACGATTTTTTTTCTTGCTTAGACCATTATCACTTTGCTTCATAACTACGATTCACCTATGGTAATGTCATGAAAACTTTAAAGGCCATGCATGGGCGAAGAGGCAATGATAATCCACTGTTAGAATCTAATTTAGCTGCTGACATGAGAAGTATCCAGAACCAAGACCCCAGTTCCAGCTTTCTGGCACGATGGGGGAGGGGAAGGTAAGACAGGCTCATGGGCTCTGGAGCTCGGAGTGCAGGCATTTGAATCCTGGTTATACCCCTTGCTAGTTCTCCAAATGGAGGAAGTCTGGTCATCAGTAAACAGGAACAGTGATACTATCTACTTCATATTGTTGAAATGACTGAGACTTTTACTGGGTAAGGCACTCAGCATGGTTCCTGGTACACATGCATTCTGGGAAGCATTC
Organism: Zapus hudsonius; assembly: GCA_004024765.1. Lineage (NCBI taxonomy): Eukaryota > Metazoa > Chordata > Mammalia > Rodentia > Dipodidae > Zapus > Zapus hudsonius. Next base: position 70,509 of record PVHP010002863.1, on the reverse strand, counting down.
TCCAGGACCATTCATTGTTCATCTTCCGAGCTCATAAGCCAGCACAGATGAAACGTGGGCTACTGCCCTGTTTGCTCACCTTTTGCTCCCTTTTCATTCTAGTCACCGCTGATAAGAAATCATAAAACTATCAATGGGAATTAAAATGACTAACATGACACTCCTACTTAGAAATGTCATAAAACACAGAGACATAAAAAGCTATAAAATCATGCATTTCTGGCAAAGAAGGTAAACCAGATGTGTAGATAGAAAGCAAGCCAGTCATGATTTTGGCAACTGAGGTTATCTTACATTTTTCCAGTTGAAGATTTATTTTTCTTTTGGTATTGATTTCTTGAAAGCTCTCATATGATTGAGTTTCCCAACATTGTGGAGAAAGCATTATTGAAATATGCTCTTCTAGAAAAGCACAGATGATTCTTAAAAAGAAATTACACATTCAAACTTAGTGAGGAAAAAGAGTGTGTCCAAGAAACAGGGTGGGGCTGTGGATCCATCTGCTCTCCCTCCCAAGGGGAAACAAGCTACAAAGAGAAATGACAAATCAGGCTGCAGGTTCTAGAACCTGGTTTTGCTACTTGCCAAGCAGCTTTGGGCAAATTTTTGTTATTGTTGTTGTTATTTTGTTTTTCAAGGTAGGGTCTCGCTCTAGCCCAGGCTGATTTGGAATTCACTATGTAGTCTCAGGCCGATCTCGAACTCAAGCAATCCTCCTACCTCAGCCCCCTGAGTGCTGGGATTAAAAGCACGCACATCATGCCTGGCCACTTTTTAAATTTTTTTTGTAGCTTAGCTTCCTTTTCTAAAAAATTAGTGTGATGAGGATGCCTTTCTCATAGAGATAAGTGACACACTCATTTTCCCAAAGTGTACTCCTAAGTGTTTACTTTTAATGTCTTATGTCACCTGATGTCTGAGACGAAGGACCCCTTACACAGGTCAGCAGTCGCAATTGGGCCACCAGTGCTGGTCATGTTAGGTAAACTCATAGTTCTAACCCACTTCTCCATAAACAGTGGCTGTAAGGAAGAAGGAAATTGCTTTACTTAAGAATTCATATTTCGCAGATGTGTCCTGACTGCCTACTGCCCACCAAAACCAGTTCCCCCAGTTAAAATAACTCTGCTGGTATCAGCACATTTGTTTTGTTAGTTTCCTCTTTCACCATGAATCAACCGCCAGAAACGACTTGAGTATACCCTAGGGATTGGGACACCCCTTGGGAATGAGAGCCTGCTAAAGCAAGGTTATCTCCATTGCCTAAAACACCACAGACACACACACACACACACACACACACACACACACACACACAGAGACTCAAACCATCTTGACATTGCAAGGACCTTATAACATGTCTCCCGGAGATCACTGTGACTGCTTATTCCAAATAGAGTTTTCTTCTCTAGTTTGTTGTGAGCTTATGTTGACATGGTGATCATAGGGACACTCCTCGTACTCATGCGATCCCGGGTGTGTGTGTGTGTGAAGAACCCCTCCAAAAGGGAAGTCCAGCAGCTTCTCCCTGCCTGGCCTCAGAAAGCCCAATTCCAGATGTCAAGGAAACACAGGCCGCATGAAGGGAACTGAGCAGCCAGGATAAATCTGCCAGCCGAGGGAAATGAAAACCCTTTGGGTTCTTGTCCAAAACTCAGGGAAGTCAAGGACACTAGAAAGGCCTCCACGGGCCTTCACCACTCCTCACTAGTCTAGTCTACCTGCACCCCTTCTCAGCCTTCAGACCCAGCTTCCCGACCTCCCATGCAAGAGCGTCTCCTGATTCCCATCAGGCCTCCTACTTCCCAAAGGGCACTTGAGATGGGAGGGAGGAAAACAACAATAAATCCTCACATTGAGCTAGGTGATAATTAAAAGCATTCTCCACAGTGCTGTGCTTTCAGATGCCAGGAGGGAGACAGCTGGGATGGCAGGAAGGCCTGACAGCCTCAGCTCTGCCTCCAGCAAGGTAGCTTCCAGTGGCCAGGCCACTCCTGTCTATGAAACGGGAGTGATGCTATGCACAAGTCTTGGGATCAAAGGAAAGAAACACTTGAGTTGACTTTATCAGCTGCACTTACGTCCTCAGAGTTCTCAAGCACCTCAGGGTGTCTGTCTCCTGTCCCCCTCGATTCTCCTGAGTCCCTGAATGACCCTGATCCTTCTTGAGGGACAGAGGGAGCCTGAGCTCTGAAAGCCGAGCTGCAGGCTATCAGTGCCCCTCCATCAGGCCTTTCTGAATTTTTCGGATGGCTCCCCTGACACAGCTCCAGTCAGATCAATTATGGCTGTTCTGGAAGGGAGACGAGGATAAAGTCAGCAGACTGGGCCCGTCTCCACGAAGGAAAGGCCGTGGAGCCATCGCAAGGCTTGGAGTGGACTTGCTCTATTGCAAAAGCGTCTGTGTGATGGCCACGAGGCTGAGCATCCCTGTACGTGATGCTTTCTAGTGTGCGCATGCGCACATGTTGACCATCTGGGAGAGCTCTTGGAAAATGCAGATCCTGTGCAGCACTGAGTGTTGCTGCCTTAGGTTTGGGATGGAGCCTGGGATTCAGCATTTTCAGCGTTAACCAGGTGATTCCTCTGCGTGAAAACACCTTTGATCCAATCCCGTGCCCTGACAAATTACATTTTCCTACAAAAAGTTCCAGGAAGATGACAGTGAACTCGTGGGCCCTTTCCCTAGATTGATGACATTTTGCCCCATGTTTCATCTCGCTTGCTTATTATTGTTATTTATTTATTTTATAGCATTATGAATTTATTATTTGTGCAACCATTTGAGAGTTAAATCATAGATGTCACATAGATCCTTCAGCACTAGATAGCTCATCATTTGTCTCCCAAGAACAACAATTTCTCTAACATAGTCTTAATTCAGTTATTATTTAACTCAGGACATTAGTGCTGATACAATACTATAATCTAGTCTTAACAGTAGCATTCAAACGCCACGCATCCCAACAATGTCTTCACGGCAAGTTTATCCAAGGGGCACTCTGGAATTCCTTAGCTGAAATTGTTTTACATTGATAGTTTTTAATCTACTGGTGCTTACACAGATCTTTTTTCTTCAAGAACGTATTTCCTGTTAAGTGACAGCATTTCTCGTCTCCTGTCCTTGCTGCAAAGAGCCAATAGGTCAGTGCAGGCATGGAGTCAGAACGGCCAACCCAGGCCTGCATCCATGTCAGCTAAAGCCCTGGGAAGGGACTAGCCCCCACGCTTGGGATTTCCTTGTGAACTAAGTTCCCCAAATCAAACCACATAACCATTAGGGTGTCCCCTTGCTGTTTTGTTAACTGAATTGTCTGCTGGCTTTCTCATTGTCCAAACTATATCCTCAACTATGTAAAGTTTCCGAATATTATCTCACTGTAGTCTAAATCTCCCAGGAAGAGTAACTGATAAGGAATATACCTTTTTTTTTTTTTTACCCTTCCCAGCTCTCTTCCAAAGCAGCTGGCTGGATGCTATGTCTAAGGGTAATTTCTTTCCTCAAGCAGCTGGGGTTATAATCCATCTGATGTCAGAGTAGGCAGCTGTGTTCCTTCTCCATCATCCAGTGTCACTAAAACAAATAGAAGAGAGCCAAAGAATGAGATGGTGACTGTGTAATACTGAGCCCAGCTCTGCTATCTCCTGCTGCCTCAGATTCCACAGTGGAGCAAAAGACAAGGCTCAGGCCAAGGCAGCTGGGAGGTGTAATTTGAAGAATTCACAGAGAGGAGAGAATACGTTGTGGCGGGGAAGCAAACATTTCATGGAAGCATTGTCCTTGACGGAAATTAAAAGCCAAAAATAATATGCTTGGGTCCTTTAAATAGATCAAGTTTTGTCTTTATTTTATTTTACCGTGTTTACCCAAAGGTGGTGTATGTTTTCTCTAATAAGTGAATTCATTTTTTAATCAAGAATTTATTTTCTGAAGGTCAGGAGATTTGGTTACAGGTCACTCTTTAGGATTTTTTCCCCCTCAAATAGTAGCAGGAGGAAAGCTCTACTGCTGGAAGAGGTTCGAGGGCTGCAGAGGCCTTCTGGGGAGGGTGGTCAGCTGAGACGCATGTTTCTCTCTATATGGATGCTGTCTGTTCTCAAATCCACTATTGCTCTCCTACCTATGCTTGAGGACATTGATGTCTGCCACTTAAACCTAGCCAAGGAGCCTTGTGCAGGCTCCCCTCCTTAACAGTTGGTTGGAAAATGGGACGATTTCCAGCCTGACCCTTTTCTCCTAGAGTGAACACCCTCACTCTGATTCTAGACAGTCTCCACATGGTACCCTAGAGGGTGGCCATACATCATGCTCTTCACAGGACAGTCCCAATTTATCACTGCTATCCCCATAGACCTCATTTCAATTTCCAAAGTACCCTGGCTTCATGGTAACTTCCACAATCAGTCCAACAACACTCAGGGAAACAGTATTTGCAGTATTTGCACCCCATGCTGAAGCCAGTGGTGCTGTCTGAGTGATTTGTGTGGGCACATACCACTCTTCATCCCCGTGATTAGCTCAGCCCTGCTCCTCCCGCTCTCTCAGGAGGGCGAATCCACCTCTAAATCATGCATTCCAAAGGCACTGATTACCCCTCCTCTATGGCTTCTGCTTTACATTTCTTCTTTTCCCCAGTAATGAGTTTTACTGAGACTTGAATCAGGGTAGGCAAAATATGAACTGTATTCATCTTCTCCCCCCCCTCTAGCCAAGAAACCTTGGAGATTGGATTTTCTGCTTTGAGGGTGAAGCAGGCCTATGGCATTGGGTGAGGGAGTTGTTACATGGCTTCATGCCTCGGATTCCTTATTTATAAATCTGAAAGACTAATAGCTTTCAAGTATTTTGAGAATCTCAAAGCTCAAAAGTGTATAAATAACGCAAGATATTTTTTTTTTTCTCATCTAAAATGGCTGCAGAGCTACTGCGGTTACTTAATAGATAGCGTGTGGTCCCTGGACCAGTCAGTGCAGCTGATGGTTTTTTCCAGTGCTCTATTTATAGAGCTAGGTCAGAAATATCACTTCCGTTGGAACTTGACCTACAGACCACTGTCAGTTTTAGAGACCCAAGGAAGTGGAGTGCACACTAAATACAGCTGCTTCACAGGTTGAGTTAGTGAACGATAGGCCCCCAAGGAAATTCAGTTTGCTGAAGAATAAATATCTGAGCCTTCCCAATCTCTCCTGTGTGACTTTTGCCCTGTAGCCTCATGGAATTTGTAGTTCACCCTGAATCCTTGTTCTAAAAGTCCTTTGAGTTTCCGGTCTTCCTTCCTTCTTTCATAACCCCATTCATTTTCTTCAACTAGCTGAAATGGTCTTTTTTTGCATTGAACTGATGAACAACAGAACCACAGGCAGGTAGTTTGAACTGATTGGAACTTTGGGATAAAGGGATCTAACTTTCTCCTGGATCATCTCTCTATTGGGCTAACCAGGGCACTTTGTTACATTTGTTCCAGCCTCTCCTTTACATGATCTCACCAAAGCTCACAGTTAAGTCAGAAATAGAACTGCATACGGCCCCCAGCTGCTGACTATAAGCTACATGACATAGAAAGTTCTAATGGTAGCAGGCCACCCCTTCCCTGGACTTCTTTGAGTCCTGAAAACATTTTGTAAGTATTGTTAGCCCTTTTCTTTTTTCAATTTCCTCCTCCTTGTCTCAATAAGTTGTCTTTCATTTAGGGATGGAGGGACCAAATATTCAGAATATCCAGTTCTCTAAGGCCATGAACTTTCCTTCCCTTCTGTTCCTATTCTGGGAGCCACTGCTTTGTTTTTATTCTCTCTTTCTTTCTCTCTTAAATATGGAAAAGTCTATTCTTTTTAAGCTGACCCTTCTGGTACAGGGCAAACATGTTTCTGTTATGCACTAAAATTCAGCCTGACCTCCCAGAAATGCTTAGCAGAGAAGTCATAAATTGAAATGTTTTCAAAGAACTTTCTCATTACAGGCTCCCCAAATGGCCCCTTCTAAATACTGACACAGCTTGGTACCAGATGCCCATTACCTTTCTAGAAATCAGGGCTAGGAACAACCTAGTTAGCCTCCTCCAGCTTGATTGCATGAGGGCTACATTGTGTACATACAGAGCAGGGAGGTAGTTCTTTGCCATGGGAGAAATTTGCCTTTTTATCCAACTCCCACTCCAAAGGAGTAAGGAATTCTATCCAAAAGATAGCAGTCATGAAAGCTAGTCCAGTATCCAAATACTGTTGTTTTAACCACTTCATTACTAAGCTTTACTATCTGGAGAATAATTAGAATTTTAAAAATAAGAAAAGTGGTGATTAAACCTGCCTTCTGAGATTTTGTTCTTTGTTTGATCACCATTGCTCCTGTCCTTTATCCATATTAAGTGTCCCCATCTAGGGTCACCAATAACCTTGCTTGCCTGGAGGCAAGAATTATTATTCACATTTTACAGATGGGTAAGCCATCACAGGAAAGGAAACAGGCTTTGACTTACCTAGCAGAGTCACTGAGAGAGTGGGGTACAAACGTTCCCATAGTCTTTTTTTAGAATGCTTTGACTTTGGTGTAAATAGAGCAGGTTTGTTCTATGAAGCATACCCAGATGCCTCTGCAGGCTCAACCCTGTGATCCAAAAAGTCCCCAATCATGAAAATGTTCCAAAGCCAAGTTCATTTATTTGATGCTTTTTGTTGTTGTTGTTTGTATCTGAGTCCAAATCCCAGACAGTGAAGTCATACCATGTTGGCAGGTTTAAATATCACAATCATTCAAAAAGGAGAGAGAGTGCCCCAATTTTTAGAACTTCTGCTTAAAATGAACATAGAGAAGATTGACTTATCTGTTTCCTTACCAATTAGGTCGCTGGGCAGGAAATCACCTATTATGAAAAGCTAGCAAGCAGATTCCTCCTCCTTTACTTCCCATAAACAGCCTTAGTGAGCATCGCTGTCAGCCCTCATAGGAATGCTGGAAACTCAAAAGACAGAAAAGACCACTAAGTTTTCTAGTTGAAAGTGGGCTTTACAGGAATTTATAGTGACTGCCAGCTTCTCCATCTGCCTGTTTCAAGGATTCTACCCCCAGAGTCACCGTTGATGCGCTTCGATTAGGTGAAGTCACTTTCCTATCCTGACCAGGGTTTGACGCCTCTATGGGGTAGGGGTGGGGGGTCCAGTTCCAGGCCACCTGACTTTCGTGAATCCAGCTGCTAGGCCAGTTGAGCGAGGTTAAATAACTTGTCCAGCCAGGGTGTGTGCTCTTGGGGAAACCTCTTGCCCTGGGTTATCACGGAACATCTGAACAGAGGAAGCTGAATGTGGAGCCCAAGTGACATGTAGAGTTTGAATGAGTGATAAGATACTCACAGTCTACCTGTCAGTGCCATTCCAAAGAAGGACCATGAGCAACCTGGGCCCTTCCAGGGGCCCCTGTGGGCTGCGAGAATGACAGGATATTTGACAAGAGAGATGTGATGAGCCCAGAGAAGGCTAATTAGAGTAGTGGTTAACCTTAGCTCTGTCATTCACCAACCATGTGGTGTTAAGGGAGTGACTTACTGTCTCATAGCCCCAGTCTGTTAATAGAGTTGATAATGTTACCCACCTCATAGGTTGGTGTGAGGATCAACAGAGATATAACTAAGTTACAGAGCTCACAGTGTAAGCCCTCTCTATTTAAGGGCCTGACAAATATAGGACCCTAAAGACCATTGACTTGCAGGGTGTGGCACATGCCTTTAATCCCAGTGCTCCGGAGGCAGAGGCAGGAGGATCACTGTGAGTTTGAGGCCAGCCTGAGACTACATAGTGAATTCTAGGTCAGCCTGGACTAGAGTGAGACCCTACCTCGAAGAACAAAAACAAAACACAAAACAAAACAAGCCATTGACTGTCCCATCATTAATTTTTAAGGTCTTCCTGTAATGACTCTTATAATGGCTTGATATTTGTAAGTGTTTCTGAAACCAAATCTTCTCCAGCTTCTTCACTCATTCAAAGTTTCCACCAGGTATTTTTCTGTGGCCATTTGTCCTCATGGCCCCTAATTTGGGACCTGAGTTTATCTGTTGAAAAAACTGTCAAGTGTTGTTATTGGTTTGTTGGCATGGGGATTGTTTTATTTTTTTATGTTTTTGTTTTGATATTTAGCTATTTGCTATATATTTATGTTTCTTGAGTTTTTAAAATAGTTCCTCCTGCAACTGTTCAGAGGCTCTGACCTCTGAAAACATCCCATGTCTTCCTTGAGACTCAGGAAGCTCTTCCAGATTTATCACCAGAAAATGTTTTAAATTCTTGACCAATTAGCAACTCCTAATTATTCACATGTAGCTTTTTCTTGGAAAACTTTAAAGCTTATCACTTAGCAGATGTATAAGCAGCTAGTTTCTAGAGTTTGCTTGGAAAATAGTACTCTATTAATTTTAGCTTAAGTGAGGTAGAATTCAGAATGTAAATATGCTGCTGTGACAAGTCTATATTACGGTTCAACATTCAGTGGAAACAACTTATTAGTCACTTAATCAGTATTTATAAACATTTACTGTGTCTCTGACCTGTGTGAAGTGATTCAGACCTGCTGGCACAAATCAGAGGTGCCTTTGGCCCAGTTATCATGTCTATTGAGGTGGGAAAGGAGAGCACACAAATAATATAGCACAAAACAGAGGTAAAAACGAGAGGATAAAGTAAAGTATGCTGGAACTTTCGAGGAGGAAGACATTGTTTATGTCTTTGTAAGAGAAGTTGGCATGTGAGAGGTGCCATTGGAGGCAGGGTAGATTTTAGATATGAGGACAGAGGGCGATTCCAGATGAATGGGGGATTTGGGAGAGAAATGATTACAGTGGAACAAAGGCAGCAGAAAGGCAAGCTGGGCACAGGGTGAGGTTCTTGATTGCCCTTCTTGGGAGTTTCAAAGTCTTTTGAAGGCACTTGGGAGCCATGGAAAACTTTGAGCATCTTCAAGCTGAGTGGCAGGGCGGTGTGCTTGGAGGAGGTTCACCAGGCAGGAAACTGAGGACAGCCTCAACAATGAAAAGCATATAGCATATAACATATAGCAGTTAGAAACCTCGAGCAGTCATCCTGGGCCGGAGCTGATATGCAGCTAAGGTTGAGTGAGAAGACAGGAAGAGCAGGAAATGGCCATGGCTGGGGTTTTATAGGTAAGTCAACAGAATCGGAAAGAAGGGAACTGAGGTCAAAGAAGGAAGGTCTAAGAAAAGAACAAGAAGAAAGGGTCGGCTTCCATGTGAAGCAATGAGCTTGATTTGACGATGCTGGAGTTACTGTATGAAAAGTCATGTCAGGTTTGCAGTTCTTGTGGTTTAGCATGGAGGGCAGGGACAAATCAAAGGCCTCGACATTATCTACACTCTGTCAACAGTGAGGCAGACTATGCCACATGGAGCAGGTATGGCAAGCTTGGTGGGAGTGAGGCCTTATTTGGCTCCTACATGTGTGTAAAAACTTAAAAATGTAAAAAAATGCAATTATTTGTGTGTGTGCACGCGTGTGCATGTGCATATGTGTGTGCGTGTGCATGGGGGGGGTTAGAAAATCCCAAGACCATGTGCATGCTAGGCAAACATTCGACCAATAAGCTAAATCCCCAGCCCAAACCAACTTTTGTTTTGTTTTGTTTTGTTTTGAGGTAGGGTCTCCCTCTAGCCCAGTCTGACCTGGCTCTCACTCTGTCACTCCAGATTGGTCTTGAACTCACAGCAACCCTCTTATCTCATCCTCCCCAGTGTTGGAATTAAAGACATATATGTGCTATCATGCCAGCTCAAACCAAGATTTTAAAGTCAGAAATTTTACTTAAGATATTTCTTTCTGGTTTGTCTTTTAAAAATCAAAAGATGTGACTATCCACATGACGACAGCAGCTGGAGCTGCGGAGCCTGTCTTGTTGAGATCTTGGAGGAATTCTGGAATTGTGCAGTCTACAGCTCCCAGTCATCTCCTCAGCACACTAGGATTAAAACTTCTCTGAGTTGGTTACTGGGTCTGTAGAGACAAAAGTGGATGCATTACTTCTTAGAGCTCTGGATAGGGTATGGTCTGCCAGAGGCTGAGGGCTTGGGGATGTGGGTTTTATTTTAGGTCTGATGAAATGTTCTTCAGATGATCGTGCTGATTGGATATAGTAAGAATGATTGAACTTTAGTTAGGTTAATTATATGATGTATGAGTTATCTATTTGTGTGTGCATGTGTGTTCATGCATATGTCTGTATGTGTACATGCATGTGGAAGCCAGAGGTTAACATTTGGTGTCGTCTTCTTCAATCACTTTCTACTTTATTCTTGAGACAGGATCACTTGCTAAACCCAAAGCTCAACCGATTCTGCTACATCAGCTAGCCAGTAGGACCCAGGGACCTTCCTGTTCCTTCCTGCCGAGTGCTGAGATTACCGCCACTCCTGGATTTTTATGTGGGAGCTATGAATCTGAACTCACGTCTTCATTCTTGTGTGGAAGCACCTAATTGACTAAGCCATCACCCCTGCCTAGTAATGCCATTTAAAAATGTGTCGTGTTGGGGCTGGAGAGATTGCTCAATGGTTAAGGCAGTTGCCTACAAAGCATAAGGGCTCAGGTTCAATTCTCCAGTACCCACGTAGAGCCAGATGCACAAGGTGGTACATGCATCTGGAGTTCATTTGCAGTGGTTAGAGGCCCTGGAGTGTCCATTCTTTCTTTCTATCTACCTATTTCTCTCTCAAATAAATTATGTATATTATAAATATACATATATATGTGTGTGTATGTTGTAATTATCCTTATAGTGTATATTTTCCTATAGCAAAAAATATTTCTCTGTAAATGTATCTCTTTTGAAAAGTTGACAGTGATAGACAAAATGGAAATTAATATGGAGATTTTAGGAAAAAAACTAGAAATGAATCTACCATATGGTCCTCCTCAATATTTACCCAAAGGACTTGGAATCAACATGTCATAGAGATACTTGCACATCAATGTTTATTACAACATTATTCACAGTAGCTAAGTTATGGAATCAACCAAGGTGTCTGTCAACAGAAGAATGAATAGTGAACATGTGCTATATTTACACAATGAATATTTCAGCCATAAATAAAAATGAAGTCACATCTTGCAAAAATGTATACAATTCATATTAATAATATTCATATTAAGCAAAGTAAGTCATGACTAGAAAATTTAATATATTTTCTTTCATTTCTGGTTCCTAGATTTTATATAGATACATAATACTGTATATGTATATGTGATGGTTAGGTTTTGTTGTCAACTTGGATCTTTTTAATTATCTTGGGTGGGTCTCTGAGGATGTTTACAGGAAGGCAACCTCTCAGCAAGGGGCAGGATGTAAAGATGCTCAAAGAAGCCAGAACTAAACATCTTTTCCTGTGTGGGCAGTGCAGGAAGGAAATTCCAGAGACTCAGGAAGCCATTAAGTCTGGGAAAGGGTCGCAAGACCTCACCCTAAGCCTATATAAAGGGGAAGAAATTCTCTCCTTGGCCCTCCTGCCTGTTTGCTGTTTTGTGTGTGATATTGGTGATGGGTTTCTCTCGCTTCTCAGACCTGTGAAAGAGGGCCAGCCTCTTTCGCTGTTATGGAACTTCCCCTCAATCTGTAGTTTCAATAATACTTTCCTCCCCCAAATTGTGCCTGGTTTGAAGATTCATCCCAGCGGCGTGTGGCTGACTATGACAGTATATATGCTCAGAAAGTAGAAGCAAAACAGTAGAGGAATATAGGGGCCAAATGGAGAGGGGAGAAAGGAAAAGGCAGGAAAGTATGGGTAGACATATGCTCAAAGTGTATTATATGCTCGTATAAAATGTCCTTATGTAGCCCAGTACTATATAAAGCATATATACCAATGAAGGGGCTGGGGATGGTAGACAGTGAAGGTCGGCTGAAAGGGTTATATATTTCAAGACAAGTTGAAACAAATACATCTCTATGGTAATAAAGAGCTTCTACATATGAATAGGCAAATTCCTGGCCTCTTAACTGATGAACATTTATTTCATAGCCATTGAAGACAGTTAGTAATAGACAGGAAAAAATTGCTCATGCCCAATTCCATGGAGTCTATCCCAACTAAGAAGAAAGACACAAAAGGCAGAAAAGAGAAAGAAGCTATCTCCATGGTAAAATTAGACTCCGAGAAGGCCAGGAGACTGGTTGGCAAGGGAGCAGAGAGCTTTATCAAGTACTGACAAGCAGTAAAGAAGGATGAGGGCCGAGAAGTCAAGAGGTCACAGTCAGCCATTCAGTGAGGAAACGTAGAGAGCCGAGGTAAGAGGAGAAAGCCCCCGGAGTGCACTACTTAGGAGTCAGCTTTGTGTCCTCAGTCACAGAGGGGTACTGAGGATCAAATTCAGAGGAGTGAGGTGATCAGATCCCTATGGGCTTTGTTGTTTGTTTTCACATTTATTTATTCATGTTCTGAACTGTGTTTACAACAAACCAAGGTCACCTCAAATTTTATTCTTTTCTATGCCCAATTCTCTTTCAAGCCAAGATCCCAGATGTATTGGGGTCCCTGTTACTGATTTCCATCTAATTCATTCCTGCTTGAACCAGAAAGAAAAATAAAACATATATGGCCAATATTATCAAAGATTAGGATTCTTCATCTAACACTATTATATTTTGGCTGGATAAATCTTTTTGTAAGTGTTATTGGATGCTTAGCTTCATTATTAACTTCTGCTTCTACATGCCAGTAACCCTCCCATTAGACAGCTGACAAAATCACCTCCAACTGAGAACCACTGAGCATCAGTTACCTGTTGTAGCATTTGAGCCCAGGGGTTTAAAAATGCATGCAGTTGGTACCACCTTGAAGTAAGTATGGCCTAGAAAGAAAGTCAAACTCCTCCTACACATTGAGGGCACAAATCACAATCATGTGATGCCATGAAGGGACAACAAATGAAATTTCAAGGCCTCATTTTATTGTAACTGATTTAGTGAACTTGAACCTCTGTGTTCTAATCTCCTTGTCGAAAAGAGATGGTATCTCAATGATGTGAGGTAAAATGTCCAATAAGACCCTCCCTAAGGCCAGTCCTCTTGCCGTGGCCTAGAATCCAAGTAGGTATAAGAGTTGGGAGTAAACCTCAGGAGGTAGCAGATACCATGTGGGTGCTGGCTTCTTCACCATGGGACTTGGAGGCTTCCCTCTAAGGATAGTGGAGGGAAGAAGCAAGAATGGTTTTCTCCTGGTCATATCAACGGGGACCAGTGAAGATTTGAGGTGTAAGATAGCTGCCCAAGTGCAACTTGGAGTTCATTTCAGATCTGTCCCCTTAAAGGAAAGTCTTAGACGGTAAAGGAATGTTTCTCTTGGAGTAGAGCTGGCCAGATGTAAACTGTTGAGAGCTTCCAGATTCCTGTTCTGAGTGTGTGTGTATACAGGGGAGGGAGGGCAAAGGGATTTTAAATGAATGTACCATCAGTTTTTCCATATTGATGAGGAAAATTGAGTTATGAGTCTTACCAAGTTAAAAGAATTGAACATGTTTATTAAACTAAGATTAGTCCATATCTGGTTCTTAATTTATAGAGTAGCATTATGCCCTTCTGTCATGGAGGTGGAGAGGTTTGGCTTGTGTTGTAGTCAGCTGCATTCCCGTGCCGCTGGGATGAACCTCCAAACCAGGCAAAGTTATGGGAGGAAGGGATTTATTGAAGTTACAGATCCAGGGGAAGTTATATAATGGTGAAAGAGGCTGGCCCCCTTTCACAGGTTCAGACACAGAGAGAAAGAAGCCATTACCAATAACACACACACACACACACACACACACACACACACACACACACACCAGCAAATAGGCAGGGGGAAGAGAGAGATTTTCTTTCCCTTTATATAGCTTTAGGGCAGGGGTCTTGCATACTTTTCCCAGACTTGTTGACTTCCTGAGTCTCTGGAATTTCCTTCCTGCACTGCCCTCCCAGGAAACAATGTTTATTTCTAGCTAACATGACTTTCTGAATCCCCTGCACTTCCTTGCTCTTTTCAGTTTGGAGGAAATCTGCTACACAACACTCAAGATTACTGTGGATTACTAACAGGTCAAGTTGACAACAAAATTTAGCCATCACAGCTTGTTATTAGAAGTGGCTCCAGGCTGCCTTACAATGCACCTTCTTATTGACATATGGCTGCCATCGGTAGTCCAGTCATGTTCACTGAGGCTGAATGAACCCCATACTGGTTCTTATTTTCAGACACACATTCCTTAGCACTCCCTCCCCTCTACTCATTCACCAGCATTTGTGGAAATGGACTGAACTTTGAGTATTCTCTGAGCATGAGTAATGGCCAGGCATTGTTTATGTTAAATGTCATGATAAGCAAGGACATCCATAAATCTGGTTTTGCCCTGTCTCATTTCAGGCACTTCTGGATCTAGCTGTGTGGTAGCTGCCCTAGGAAACACATGGAGTCACAGTGTGAACACCCGACTGATTCTCCAGTACCTTGATTCAGAGAGAAGACAGGTGAGCGCTTTGACAGTTCTCTTGACTTTGAAAGTCAGAGAACAAGTTGAACCTAGAAACCTAGCTGAACCATCTTCTGAAAGTGTTTGCCACCTTGTCTGTCCTGGGCCAGCTCTAGCAGGGGGACATAAAGAAACCTCTCTTCTCCCAACAGCAACTAAAATAAGATGGGGGACTGATTACACCCAGGAAAACAATGTGAGGAGATCTCACAGAGTTAGCTTCCTTGATGGTTGTGAATGACAAAAGATCATGCCTGGAGAGATTTTAAATTCTCTATCCCTAAATGAGGGTTTCACTAGATGTTTGTTCAGGACCAGCTAATGTTGTTTAAGAGTTAAATAGTGGCCATGCTTTTTCTTAGTGTATGTGTGCTTCTAGAACGTTAGGCAGACACATCCTGCTAAGTGCATAAGCCCAGATTCTGGGTGCTTCTACATGGCTACATTTGCTAGTGGTTTAAACCAATAAGTAATGTCAGAGAGACCTCTGGAAAGATAATGATATTCTCAGAGCTCCCTAAGTTCTCATTTTTCTCTCAGGTGAGAATCCTCTCTGCCATTCAGAAAAGTATGCTGTCCACCTTCTTAATCTTCTCTCCCAAATCTGGAGAAAAGGATCTCGCAGTCCGACCTCTTTCATAGCAGGAAATTTTCTTTTTCTATGTCCTACTTCCTCAGATCCATCCTACTATGCCGCCCAAATGAATCACCATCTTGTCTCCTGCAATCAGGAAAGGGAAAAAGACAGGGTGAATGTTTTGGTGTTTTGAATGCAGCAAAGTACATAAGCCAGACTTGCCCATCTGGGTAACTATGTGGCAGATCCTGGTTATGAATGAAAGAAGCATGAGCTATCATGCTGGAGGTCCTTTCAGGAAGAGATGTGGGCGGGATGTTATTGCTTTTACCTGCATTTGTTAAGTAGGCTCTTCTTCAAGGATGCAGGAATCCTCAAAGACAGACATGAGCCATTGCCTGTTCCAGACACAGCTTACAGACCAGAGGATTCCTCTTGGTTTTCTTGAGCCTGTGTAACTGAATAGGTAACATTCCAGCTTGGACATCAGTTAGCCCTGTTTTGAGAAAACAGCAGCTTATTTCCATACAGAGAAGCATTCTTGTGCCTTCAGGCCCTGACGTGCCCGTTACCTCAAGTAACACCTTTCCCCTGGAACCCTAGGTTCAGAGTCCACTACTTCATTTTTTTTTTTTTTTGGTAGGGACTCATTCAATATATTCCTGGAGAATCTAATGATTTTTGGTGTGTCTTCTAGGTAACAAATCATGATAAATAAACCCTGCAGCTAGCTATCAGAGATATCACTGAGGATTGCCAACCTCTACCATAAGAATCAAAATGCCTTGTGAATCAGTGTTGACTCATTTACTTCCTGGACCCTTGACTCTACTTCTGAAAACCCAGTCTCTCTCTGCTTTAGGTTTTAGATGGCATTCTTATTGTAACAAATTAATTTTGTGATTTGGTCTCTTACCTGTGATACCATGGATTTAAGACTCCAAGATCCTAATTTTCCAAATTGTAGTTAGAATTTATAAGTAAATAAATTAGAGCCACATTTGTCTTCCTGGTAAAAGAAATGCTATAATTTTTTCACTCGTTGGTTATAAGGATTTGGGTGGCTCTTGGCTGATAGAGTCAATGTAGGCCACCGATCTCAACAAGAACCAGGAACAAAGTGTGAATGGATCAGTGACAATCTATAAACTCATGTCCTATTAGATGAGTTACTGGTATTATCTTTTTTAATAATTATTTTTATTATTAAGAACTTTGTTGGTATTGTCTTAATCTACAAAGGACAGCTTGTTATTATTCATCAATCAGGGGCAAACTTAATACCTTTGGGTCTTGTTTTCAAATAATAATTAGTAATTAATGTAAAATGTGTGACCAGTACCAATCTAGCCACACAATGTACTTTTAATTTCTCCATAGAAATAAATTGTTTAATGTGTGACCTAATACCTAGGATAAAGTTCGATATAGAAAGCATATCTCAATCTGATGACCTTATCTAGCCTTAGCAAATGGTGATTCACTGAGTCTTTCCTGTGATCTTATTTCATGACAAAGAACAGAAGCCTTATGAAGATAAGCCTTTTTGGTGATGTGTGCAATAAACAATCCTTTAAAGCTAGTCTAGAAATAATGCTTTCTTACAACACTGCTCAGTAGGAAAGCATATCTGGGTCATTCTAGGAGAGCCATACTTCTGGAACATCAGGCCCTTGGGAAAGATACCAGGTAGTTTTGTTTCTTGATTTCTCTCCCTCCCCACCTAATCCACAAGCAGAGACCACTGCACCCAAGGATCAAGGCTATGCAATGAGGATTATGTTTTATCCTGTTTCTATGACATTGAGCTTCTCCACTAAGGCTCTTGAATGTGAGGCTTAGTCTGGGATCACAGAGCTGGAAGGGGGTCAGGTCAAGCTGAGAAGATCTTTGAGCTGATTAACCCAAGAGCCACGTTGTATTGTTCAAAGGAAGGAGTCCTCCCTGGCTGATTATTTTCTTTACACGCTGGAAACTTTGTAAAATTATATAACTAAGAAAGAAATCTCCTTATCAGGGCACAAGCCAAGTTAAATCTCTTGTTTATTCTGCTTCAGTGTTTGCAAAAGTCTCTTAAGAAGCTGGGATACATTTTCTTTTGGACTAATTTAGTTGGTTTTTTTTTTCCCACTTGACTTTTATTTACTCTTCCTACTCTGCTTCAATCCTGCCCCACCCTTTGGGTAGAATTTTTATTCTTCCCAAAGGCATATCCTTAGGTGGAATTAAAATGACCTTTAGTAGGCCTATTGCCATTTTAAATCATGAAAAATGTGTCTGTGTCTACCTTGTCCATGGCACAGGGATGCCAGGAAGAGGGCAAACATAGCCCCTGCTCTTGAGTTCCTTCCAGTCCCGGATGGAAGGTTTTATATGTATTCATATGTACACTCGTGAATAATCAACAAGTACTTCAGAGTGAGGCACACTGAGGTACCATCACAAGGCAGTGTTTGATTTATTATCACATGAATGGTTAAAACAATATTGACTGTGAATCCAAAGAAAGACAGCATCCCAAGGGGTTCATTGAGAGGACATCAGGAGAGGGTGGAACCCGAGTGTCACCTTAAAGTATTGCTGCTCAGACTCAACATGGAAGCTTTTGCAAAACACCAATGCCAGGGGCCCCACAATGAGCGATTAAAACAAAATCTCATTTACTTATCTCTTGTCTGCTGGTTACCGTGTAAGATTCTAGAGCCTTCTAGTTGCTTTGTCTGCTTAGGGAAACCATGTAGCAGGACATGCCGCAAGAGCATCATGAGTTATTAAATGTATAGGAAATGGAGGACCCTACCACCTAGGAAAGTTCTGGAATGACTGAAGAGGCAGGCACAGTAGATCGGCTAAGGCTAACATTCAGGAAGCTCTTACAGTACCAGGTGCCTTGTAATGAGAGCTGGAAAAACTGGAGTGTGGGTGATTGTACTCGCAAATGATGCAAAAACCTGATGAGGCATCCAGAACATTTCTCATCAAATCCTTGCGAAGTCTGTTCCTACAAGCCACATATGGCATTATATAAATTTTGAAGTAGCCTAGAAGGAGTAATGAAATAAATTAATCCTGACTAAGCCTTACACCCTCTTGATGAAATAAATATTATGACTCTCTTATTTCAACAAATTGGAAAGAGGTGACTTTTTCATATAGGAGGTTTATTTGAATGGACTTTATCATAATATTTTCATCTTCTACTTAGGAAGCATCCAAAAGTTCCAGAACACTTGAGAGATGAGCCGGTGTACTTACTTAAAATCCTGATCCTCACTTGGAGGCACAGGCTTTCCCCCAATCCCCAGGCTCTTAAGCATCCTGGAAGTATTCAGTGTTGCTTTTCTGGCAAGAGAATTCTTGTATCACCATCCTTTTTGTATTTTCAAACAGGCAAACTTCATCACTGTGAAGACACCAGCCTTTCTCATGTCCTCTTCCCTCTGGTCCAGAGAGAGAGAGAGAGAGAGAGAGAGAGAGAGAGAGAGAGAGAGAGGAGAGAGAGGGGAGAGAGAGAAGAGAGAGGAGAGAGAGGAGAGAGAGAAGAGAAGAGAGAAGAGAGAAGAGAGAGAGGAGAGAGAAGAGAGGAGAGAGAGAGGAGAGAGAGGGGAGAGAGAGAAGAGAGAGAGGAGAGAGAGAGAAGAGAAGAGAGAAGAGAGAGAAGAGAAGAGAAGAGAGAGAGGAGAGAGAAGAGAGAGAGAGAGAGAGAGAGAGAGAGAGAGAGAGAGAGAGAGAGAGAGAATGCTCCAGGGCCTCCAGCCACTGCAAACATGCGCCACCTTGTGCATCTGGCTTTACGTGGATATTGGAGAATTGAACTCAGGTCCTTCTGCTTTACAGGCAAGCAGCTTAACAGCTGAGCCATCTCTCTAGGCCCTGTTTTTATCCTTTTTAAGCCCTGAAGTGAGTCCATTGAGGACGTGCTATCAGAGGAAGGACAGTGCTTGACACACATGCAATACTTTTTTATAAAAAAGAGTGAAAAAGAGAGAGGTTCTCAGGAGGCTAAGGATGGTAAGTTTGGGGCTAGCTTACCAGCTACATAGTAAGATCCGAAGGAAACACATTCTTGAAGAACACACTCCTGCTTTAGAAGCACTCTTCCCTATGGGAATCAAGATTTACAGTTTCATAGCTCCTGTAAAGCATTCGTGGTTGTAACTAAAAAGGCTCACATGAAACCTTGACAATTACCAGCAGAGATCTTCATAGCAGTCCTATAACAATACTAAACAGAGTAACACTGTTTTTGTAAAAGCAGTCTACCAAGAACCGAGACTGGGAGCCCCTGGGATCCTTGGAGGGATTCTAACTGACTAATAGGAGCTCTGAATGTGACTGGTGCCCCATGAATAAGGATCTGCAGCCCCTTTCAGGGACAAGTGACTTGAGGACTTTGGGAGGCACAGAAGTCTTTGTTACCATCTTCCAAAATCTTAACTTCTCTTGGCAGCCTGGATAACTAAAAAAAGGGTAAACTAAAAGGTAGATTTGGGATAGAATGTCATGTTTATATCCCTATTCACCCAAATAGAGACACTAAGATGGTGATATAAGCCATTAGTTGTATGTCTCCCTATGCCCAGGGTCCTCCCTAGAGGAATCAGCCTAGTTCCCCTGCTCATCATGAAGCCTTCTCTCTCAGTAGAATACTTCCAGATCATCATGCTGTCTTGCTTCCCCCCCCCCACGGCTCATCTGCTGTTTTTAGGCAGGGAGACGTGTGTGTGTGTGTGTGTGTGTGTGTGTAGGTATCTCAACCCAGCCAGAGAAGAGTTTGGCCATGCTATGGGCTGAGAAAATTCTTCTGAAGCAGAAATAGCAAATGGAACATGGAATCCCAGCCAAGTACATTGCCTTGGGTGTAAATATTCCCTTCCCTTTCAGAGTTGCTCAAGTGTGAAATCCAAGCCTCTGCCCTCTCTTCCATCAGAAGTGCTCTAACAGGTACTGAGCAGATTGGGAAGATGATGACTTTAAAAGGACTTCTTTTTAGGTCATCAAGTAGATGTAGGAAAATCTGAGGAAATCTACCTGAAAGGACACGATAATCACAAAGAGCTGCAACAACTTGGGTCCCAGAACAGGGCCATTAAAGAAAGTGACACATAGATACCAAGTGGACACCGCCTGTTTCTGTCTCCTCTCTTAAGAATATACTAATCCTTCCTACTACCTACAAACAAACCCAATATGGCTCCCATTGAAAAGAGGCCTCCCATCACTTCTTAATGAGCTCCAATAGAGGGAGCTCCCTCGTAAAGAGGTGTCATTGGACATAGTACTCAGGGAGGCAGAGCTAGGACGATCACTGTGAGTTCAAGGCCAGCCTGGAACTACAGAGTGAGTTTCAGGTCAGCTTAGGCTAGAGTGAGACCCTGCCTCGGAAAAGAACAAATAAATAAAAAAGCCTAGGTACAGTTGCTCCCTACGGTACTTTTGATAGGGTCCCTCTTTCTGACCTTTAGCTATGACACCCATGTACCTTCACCAAGAAGCCGTGGGTTTTTCTAGGGAATTTTGAGCACCTGTAACCATTAAAAGTTTAAATAAGGGTTAGAGAGATGGGTCAGCAGCTAAGGTGCTTACCTGTAAAGCAGAAGGACCTGAGTTCAATTCCCTAGTATCCACGCAAAGCCAGATGCACAAAGTGGTACATGTGTCTGGTGTTTGCAGTGGCTGGGGGCCCTGGCATACCCATTCTCTCTCTCTTTCTCTCTCTCTCTCTCTCTCTCTCTCTCTCTCTATCTATCTATCTATATATATATATATAAGAGACATATATATATGTCTCTTTCTCTGTCACTCTCTCTCAAATAAATTAAAAAGTAAGTAATATTTTTAAAACATTTAAATAAAAATAAAAACATCTTTGTCAAATATAGAGTTGTATACATAGTTGTTTCAAGCATTTCAAAAAGGAAAAAACACTCACAACACACTTTAACTCTAAAAAGTAAAAAGCTATATCTGTGAAGAAATATTCCGTGTGTTAATGTGCTTAAACTGAAAGCATTTATTTTTTTGTGGCAGGCTTATAGCATGTTTTGAATTTTCTCTCTTTGAGGATCGTGGTCTCTGACCTTCAGGGGTCCAATGATGGCCCACTCACAGAGCATTTGAAAGGTGAATTCTCCTGTAATGATCTCCTCCATCATTCACCTTCAGCTCCAAGTAGTCTTGTTTTTATGTATAATTGTCTAGTTCCAAATACACTTATGCAGTGACCCTCCCAGCTCTAACTTGTTAAGGAAAGTAGGCCAAATAGCTGGGTGAGATTTTTTTTAGAGAAATCTGAGCTATTGCAGGAAATAGAAGAGACGCAGAGCTTTGGAAGCAAAGTGAAGACCCTGCTTGTCTGGCTAGGAAAGAAAAATGCTTTCAGTCGGGAATCAACATAGGAAACAGCTATGAGATCTCTTGGACAAGACAGTGACCCGAGTGTCAAGGACGCTGAAATGTGTTTGGCTCATTGGAGAATGAAGCTTGGACAGGATGTTGTAGTTTAACCTTGGTTCTCTCACCATGAGTAAAGAGAAAACGGGGCACATCTTTGATTGGGGAAAGGGTTGCATACCCGCATAAACCATGAATAACGGGGCTTTCACGAGAAAAAAGTCATTCAGAGCATGACAGGATCCCATGGGAGTGACCATCTAGAAATCTTCTTATCCAGTGACTATTAACTGCAGTGGGTCTAAAATTGGGTGCTGAGGTGCTTGGGGATACAGGCCCTGTCCCCACAATGGACTCAGCGATGGATGGCATGTGATTGTCGTGTGGGTGGAGCTTGGTCTCATTTTCCATTCTAATCCCTTCATTTTGCACATTCTGGCAAGCATTTGGGCTAAATGATTGATTCAGTCATGTAACTAGTAAGTAGAATAAATGGGGCTAGAATTCAATTCTTCTAATTCCTAACCTTTGCCTTTCTTACTCGATCGGATGACGTTTAGTAGGAAGACTGGGTAAAAGAAAAAGTCCCCAAATTCAGCCAAATTATTGAGTTTGCAAGTGATGTGATATTTTTTTTTATCCTGGAAAATGTCAAGTAGTGCATAAAAAGATTCTACAGAACTCTGTAGAAGAAATTGTTTTTAAAGTTTACGTGTGTGTGTGTGTGTGTGTGTGTGTGTGTGTGTGTGTGTGTGTGTTTGCTTGCCACTGCAAATGAGCTCCAGACATATATGCTGCATTGGATCCAGCTTGAGGTAGATGCTAGGCATTAAACCTGGGCCGGCAGGCCACTGAGCCATCTTCTCAGCTGCAGAAAACACATATTCTTAAAAAGTACCATTTCACAATGAAGTATAAAAGTCCACTTTTTAAAATTTTGGGTTCAGGGCCTGGAGAGAAGACTCCGTGGTTAAGGCTCTTGCCTGCAAAGCCTAACAACCCAAGTTCAATTCCCCAGCACCATGTAAAGCCAGATGCACAGAGTGGCACATGCATCTGGAGTTTGTTTGCAGTGGTTGGAGGCCCTGGTATGCCCATTCTCTCTCTCTCTCTCTCTCTCTCTCTCTCTCTCTCTCTCTCTCTCTCTCTCTCTCTCTCTCCATATATATATAAAATATTATATATAATAATATAAGAGATATATTATATCTCTCTATATATATTATATATATCCTTGCAAATAAATGAATAAAAATAAATAAAATTTTGGGTTCAGGCATATAGCTATCAATTAAACTTCCTAATTAATATAACTGCCCAACAGACAACGTTCTGCCACAGCTGGCTGCCCCATCCTGAGCTTCATATGCTAAGCACATGCAATCCTATGGAAGAACCAATGTTTTTTTTAACCTTTATCTGTCTGGTCTTCTCAGCATGGGAGAAGGTTTATGGTTATCACTCATTTGAGTCTCACTTACTTATTTTGAAGACAGAGAGTAGGAGAGAGGCAGAAAGGAGCAGCAGGTAGCCTGTGTAGGACCTGTTTTCTGCCATCTTGGGGCCCCATGTTTGGTCTGAGAGCCCAGGCAACACTAACTTAAAGCTTCCTTATTTTCTAGGAGTGTGTGTGTATGGGGGGTGCAGGTATCAGTTTGACCCTTTCCTGTGCTTTGTTTTCATTAATCCTCACAAGAGTCCTTCCTCTTTGGCTTTTCCTCCCTCCGCTTTAACAAAGAAAGTGACTTATTCTTCAGTGGTAGTTTCAAGACTCAGAAACCAGTTGTACAGCTGCAGACCCCTGGCCTTTTTTTCCACACACCATCCTCTCTGAGGTGCAAGGGTTCTTTGTTAGTACTGCTACTTAAATAATTTTTAAATTTAGGAATAAAACGAAGTACCAGGAAATGAAGCTTTGTCTTGATAATTTTTTTTTCCTTTCAATTAATGGGCTTTATCTTTTCCCCAGAAGACTGGGTCTACCATTTAGCCTACCTGCAAAGCTCACCCAGTTTCCTAGAAGAGCATCTGTGAGAACTGTACCACTCAGGGGCAGGGGCATGAAAGGAGGGGGACAGTGAGCTGCTTGCTGTTTTTCCTCTTGTTCTTGACATGTGTTGGTTTAAAAATACTGCTGGCACATGTCTGTGGTAAAGAAGTGCTCCCTGTTCCGTCTGTGGGTGTGATTCAAAACACATTGAGGAAGCAGGTCCAGGTCTGGCTGCTGTTACCTGGGCCTGTCCCCTTGGCTTCTCCCCAGGAAGGCTGCGGCTGAGAGGTACACAGCATGGTACAGCATTGGATTGCATTTCAAGTCCTCCCTTAAGGTCACTGATTGGGGCAGTGGGTAGACTGGGGGGACTCTAGGCTTTTCTAGCATCCTAATAGCTTATGAAGTGGGGGCCAGGGACTGGGAGGCAGATTAAGGATTTCCATGATGGAAGTATGAGGGAAAAGGAATCGAGTCAGTGTAGCATTCGGTTTGAATTTATGTAAGTCTTATTATGTTACCATAGCATTTTATGATATGTTACACATTATCGGATGCATGATTGATTGTCAAATGCAATACAAGTCATTGGTCTTTCCTGAGTTCTGCTGCTCTAAATAATTTGGAGTTTTCAGTTACCATAGATTTGACATACTCCTTTCCTCCCTTAGCTGTGCTCTTTTTTCAAAAAAGATTTTATTGATTTATTTATTCTCTGTGGGGGGGGGCACACATGTACCATAACATACATGTGGAGTTCAGAGGACAACTTCAGTATGTTGCGTCTCTCCTTCTATCTTGTTTGGGACAGGGTCTCACTGGTTGTTTTGCTCCTAGGAGGGCCAGGGATTACAGATGTGTGCACTGCTTTATGTCCTACTTTACATGGATGCTGGGGATTGAACTTGGGCCGACAGGCTTGCAGAGCACGTTCTGGTAACCATTGAGCCATCTCCCTAGGCCCTAACTTAATTTTTATCTTGTTGCCCCTCTCCCTGTCCCCAACCTTCCCTAGAGTTGTTTAAACCAGCAATGGCTTCTTGCAATTGCTTTAGTTAAAATGTTTCAAGCAGAGGTTTTTCCTCTGAGGGTCTCTTTCTGGAAGTTTCCCTTCTTGGCTTGGCAGAGAAAGAGTCCTGGCATCTTGGACAAAGACTGTGTGTGCTTGAGTCTTGGATTCCTGTTTTATTGTTACCAAAGGGACTATGATTTTGAGAACACTGTTGGATAGCCCACTACGATGCTTGTACCGCACTGCCTGTTTTCTGAAGCCTCCTACCAGAATTGGCAGTATGAGTTCGAGCTGAGAGTATGTTCCAACCAAAATCTTCCAAGTGGATCAAAATCCCAGGAAGAGGTACACCTTGACAAATGTTAGAAAACTTGAACCAAGGTACTTGGTCCACCTGAAAGAACCAGGAGCAGTCCACCCACTGCCCCCATCAGACTAGCTTTGAGGTTGCTTTGTCCTCTCTTCCAAGCCATTTATTGGGTTTTTCTTGGGCTGATTGCTCTAAGTACCTTGTGGGCCTTTCTGTGTTCAAGCCTCACAATAACTCTATGAGGTAGGTATTTCTAGGTGTGATTTATAGATGAATGCCTTGAAGTTTATAGTGCCATGGCTCTAAATCACATGGTTTCTAAGGAGGCAAAGCCAGAATTTTTCCTTCTCCTAGGCCCCCCTCCCTCCACCCTCAACCCTGTACATGACTCCCTTGTCTACATCTCTGGATTCTTTTTTAATTTTTTTATTTATTTATTTGATACAGAGAAAAAGAAGCAGACAGAAGGAGCAAGAGTATGGGCACAACAGGGCCTCTTGCCACCACAAACAAACTCCAGAGGCATGACCCACTTTGGTGCATCTGGCTTCATGTGGGTACTAGGGAATTGAACTCAGACCATCAGGCTTGGCAAGCAAGTGCTTTTAATCACTGAGTCATCTCTGCAGCCCCATCTTCCTCCTACACTATATTCCATGTTAACGTAAGGGTATTCCTGCTACTTGGAGTTAGTTTCCTATCCAATCCCTGTAGGGTGCCCACCTTCCATGGGTGGGATGCTTCCTTCAATGAGTAGAATGGTCTGTTTCATTGAGAGAGCTGTTTTGATCTCTGTTGAACAATCACGCTGTGTCCTATAACTGTGTGACATCAGAACAGTTTTGAGAAGGAATGAACTCCATCCACATGGCGCAGTCCCCTGATTCTCACCATTCAGTCAGCCGAAGTCCTGGCCCTTCCTTCTTAGCATCTACACTCTGGCTTTTCCAGCAACATCTTCCATGTGAGGGGTTCAACTGAAATGTTTTGCCATTTGTTTTTTAATAGAGAAAGTGAGTGAGTGAGTGAGTGAGTGAGTGAGTGAGTGAGTGAGTGAGACTCTATGGGGTCTTGTTCACAGTCCAGATGGGCCTATGCTCATCTGCCTAGGTTCTCCTCCAATGAAAATGGGCTAGGCCCATGATGTACCCCGTAGGTACAGCTCTTCCTTCCAGGATGATACAGAATGACCTAGAAATAATATCTAGTCTTTACTTTTCCCCTGTAAAGTCGTGTTTCTACATAGTAATCAAATTCATGGTTTACTTTAAATCCTGAGCTATCTGCTCTCTGCTGAGGATTCCATCAATGTCTAGTGAAATGGGAAACTCTTTTGCTCCCCTGGGTCCTCCTACAGGTGCTTCCTTAAAACAGAAAGGTTCAGTAGATCCAACATGGCCTCTAACCCTTCAACAGCTGTTCTCTCTGATTTATAACTACTTATACAATGTTCTCTCCAGGCATACTCTTCTCTACTGGCCCACACAGGAGTTAGGCTCTTCTTGGTAACTGATCTCCATTTCCTACTTGTGACACTGGCACTGGTCTGGGTATTTTATACCATTCTCCCCTCACCCACACACCCTTTTCCCATTGAGGCTGCTCTGAGATCCTGGTGACTGGCTCTGCTAACAATCTGTCAGCATTTGGTCCCTTTGAGTAGAGAAGATTAGTCTTTCTCAGCAACCACCCATAATCTTAGTTTAAATGAAATGACTGTTTCTGGGACCTGTTTGTGGTTTTCCAGAGGCCAAATATTTCCCAAGAAAACTAAGAGATAAGCTGAAAGAATGAAAACCATAGCATCTTTGAGGCTCATGTTTTATCTCTTAAATATTAAAATATTTCATCTATTAAAATATTCAAATAAACTGCAACATTTTTCTCAGTTAAGATGAATGCTATAATTAGAAAACCATGTATACATATTTAATAGTCACTGTAACAGCATTAAGACATTGGACCTTTAAGAGGTGGCTAAGTCATTGGTATGATGGTTAAGTTTTGTTGTCAACTTGACCTGTTAGCAATCCATAGTAATCTTGAGTGTTGTGTAGCAGGTCTCCTCTGAATTGAAGAGAGAAAGGAGACTCGGGGGATTGAGGAAGTTAGCTAGAAACAAACATCCCTTCCTGAGAGGGCAGAACAGGAAGGAAATTCCAGTCAACAAGTCTGGGAAAGGGTTGCAAGACCAAGCCCTAAGACTATATAAAGGGACAGGGTGTGTATGGTGTTGGTGATGGGTTTCTTTCTCTTCTTGGACCTGTGAAAGGGGGCCAGCCTCTTTCACTGTGATGTAATGTCCCTTGGATCTGTAGCTTCAGTAAATCCCTTCCTCCCATAACTGTGCCTGGTTTGGAGGTTCATCCCAGTGGTGTGTGACTGACTATAACACTTGGTAAATAGATTAATGTCATTATGGTAGGAGTGGGTTCCTTATAAAAATATGTTGAATCCCCTTTTATTTCTTTTGGATCCTGTCTCTTTCTTTCCACCATGTGGTGATACAAAAAGGCCATTACCAGATGCAGGCTCTCCACTTTGGACTTCCTAGCCTTCAGAACGGAAATAAATTTCTATTCATTATAAATTACTTTGTCTGTAGGGTTTTATTATAACATCACAAAACAAACCAAGACAATGCACATTATTAGTTTAAAATCTTTAGTTACAAAATTTGTAGGGATTTTAGTAATTGTTAAAATAGTCCTTTGTATATGTCTAGTTATAAACATAGGTCCTCTTTAAATTTTGTCTTTATTCAGACATGGCCTTTAAAATAAACATTTATTTATTTATTTGCAAGCAGAGAGATACAGAGAGAGAGAGAGAGTTTGGGCACCCCTAGCCACTGCAGACAAACTCCAGATGCATGTGCCACTTTGTGCATCTGGCTTCATGTGGATACTGAGGAATCGAACCAGGGTTGTTAGGCTTTGCAAGCAGGCTCCTTAACCACTGAGCCATTTCTACAGCCCCCTAAGTGTTCTTGTTATTGGACAGCACCTTTTCTCTTCTTCTTCCTCCTGTTTCATATCTTTCCTGTGCCACACATTGGAATATGAGGTCAAAATAAGCCCAGTTTCCTGCTGAAAGAACCTAGTAGAAGCAAACACCTAAGAAAAGGAAGCAGATATGCAAGCCAGTATAAGCCATTACTGAGGGGAATAGAGCTAGGGTACTGTAGGATCAGCATTAGGCACTCCAACTCTCAGCAGGAAGGAGCCATCAGATCAGGATAAGGTATTATATTTGAGACAAAATTTAAAGGGCAATATGCCAAGTAGACAGAGGAGGAGCTGAGGAAGCCACATGAGCAATGGCCCTGAGGTCCGGCCTGGAAATGCTCCTTCTCTAAAAAGTACTGTCTGTGTAATCATTGGAGGAGAAGGAGGAGTCAGCCTCAGATGAAGATAAAGAGAGGGAAGAAAGGAAAACTAGACCTGATCCAGAAGGCTCTCAGAATCCCCAGTGAGGGGGACCGCACAAGGTTGTGATATCTCTTGAATAAGAGCTTGCCATTTGGATTTGGAGGGACTAGAAATACAAACAAACAAACAAAAACCCAGAGGGCCTGAACCCAGACAGAGACTGTGGAAGTAGAAAAGAGGGAAGAGATAGGAGACAATAAGAAGGTGGGATCCACAGCTTCTAAGCACAAAGGGATCTGGAGGAATGGGGGGAAGGAGGTGTTTCTGGGGCCATAGGTGAGTAGATGAGGTGCTCATCCCTTTGAGATGAGCTAGCGCTAGAAAGTGAACATGCTGGGCGGGCATGCCTCCCTCCCTGCATCTGTGACTCTGGCTGCTTCGTTCTTTCACTCAGATGTCTGTGACTCCCATCAGCAATTAGTTCAGAGGTTGGAAGGGATTTCTTAAACTTGCACAGAACCTCAAGGAGAACTTTGGTGTTCCCTGCCTCCCACCCCTGCTGCTCACCACTCTATGCCTTCTTCTCCGTCCTATGTGCCGTTTCCACTGGAGAACCCTCTTTCTAAACAGATAATGGCCACAAGAATTTGTGAGAAATGAAAGGTTTGGAGGTGCCTGCTAGGGAGAGTGGAGAGGGCAGAAGAAATGACAGTTCAGTACTGAGGCCTCTCTTGTTCACCCTCCAGGGCTCAGGGACCATTTCAGAAGAGGTGGTGGAAAAAATGTAAGAGCCAAAGGAAAGGGAGGAATGCTTTGCAAGACTGTCTTCCAGAGACAAAGTGGCCGTGGTATTCATGACCTCATAGTGGCTGATAGTACCTATATGCAATACCTACATAATAGGAGGGGGAAATGCTGACATCCAAACAGAAGAGGGACTCGTTGGAAAGAAGAAGGGGTTCAGCAGAGGGGGATTTGGGAGGAGGGAAAGAGAGGTTACTAGAGGGGGATTATGTGCATGGAATATTGTCTGTATCATGAAGGTTGCCAATAGGTTTATTTTAAAAGCCTCAAGTGTGTTCTTCATCAGCCCAGTTCCTCCAAAGCTCTTCTAC
The DNA here is from genome assembly GCA_004024765.1 of Zapus hudsonius. NCBI lineage: Eukaryota > Metazoa > Chordata > Mammalia > Rodentia > Dipodidae > Zapus > Zapus hudsonius. The sequence continues at coordinate 41,245 of PVHP010002863.1, read as the reverse complement.
CTACCATGGTTCTCAGCTTTGAGAGTTGAGCTGGGTTCTCTTGGAGGGAAAAGATTTTGTGCAGTGCTTCCTGAATGCCATGAGAAAGAGTTCTTTTGGCCTAGTCTCCTTCCTGTAGGATTTTCCAAAACTTTCCAGATCTAAGCTCAGGAAACATTTTAATGACTGGAAAGAGTGTCTTGTGGGGGTTGGGGACTTGAAACCAACAAGGGCCTCCTCCAGGAGGTATGTTGAAATGTTCCAGGACCTGCATACACGCATCCAAGCTCTGCCCCTCCCTTGGTGGCTTTCTGTCATAGAGGCGCTGGCGTTCTCTAAAAGCCTGATAACATGAAGCAGAATAGGCCAGAATTCTTTACAGGACGGAGAGGATTGTGAAGCAGTTAGTCAGAGAGTTCAGCTCTAACTCTGGTGCCTTCTAGGATTCTATGGGGAGACTTCTGTGCCCTCCTTTGGAGTGGTGACTCATTTGGCGCATAGTAATGGTGGCAAAACTGACCTAGATCTACATATATTTTTTCTAGGATCAGTGTTACGAGCTCAGTGAATCGGAGCTTTCTGAAATTTTTGTGAGGACAGACAATTATCCAATTGCAGACTCCAGCATTGGTCTTCTTTAAGCAGCCCATGGCTTTCACTTTGCTGACTTGTCCTAGCGACTTTCAGAAGGGACTCTATTGGGAGAATGAAGAGAATTGCCATTTTAAACACCTGTTAAAGAAAGAAAAAGTAGGGGCTGGAGAGATGGCTCAGCAGTTAAGACATTAGGCCTGCAAAGTTAGGCCTGAAAAGCCTAACGACCCAGGTTTGATTCCCCAGTACCCACATAAAGCCAGATATCCAAAGTAGCGCATGCATCTGGAGTTACTTTCCAGTGATTGGAGGCCCTGGAGCACCTATTCTCTCTGTTGGTCTCTTCTCTCTCTGTCTCTCTCTGCTTACAAATAAATAAATAAATTTTTTAAAAGATGGATAAAGAAGCTCTGCTTTTAAGCTAGCTCAGACCCTTTTGCAATGGACCGAGCGGCAGGTAATAATTACCACTTCTAGTCTGGGAGCAAAATCCTCAGAAATTGTCAAGGCGTTCTTACCTGCCTCATCCCTCAGGGAATAGCTGGAACTCCATCCTTCTGAAAAATAATTTGAATCCCACCCCTGATTGAGTTACTTGGGTTGTACCTAGAAAGTTCCCAAATTCTTCAACACAGCAATCATTAACCAGGATATCTGATGACACGTGAAACTTAATAGACCTTGAGGTCAGGTATATGTTTTATATTAAAAGCGCAGGGTTCTACTGAGAGGAAAACAGGTGATGTGTACAGATTGCAACTGCAGTTCTTAGTGTCTCTGGAGCACCCAGCAGTGTATATTGTTCATGTTCTAACCATGCTTCCTGCTTTAGCCTGGAGGAACCCACACAATGAATCAGCCTTAGAAATACTATGAGCACTCAAGTGCATCGAAAGTAAAGAGATAGTAAGACAGATGGATAGATAGATATAGATATATATAGATATGAAATAAAGAGTAATTCATTGATTCTAGAATATAATATACATCTAAGAGATACTGCCTTCATCTCTAGATATCAAGAAAAAAATTACATTGCCCAAAAAATGGTAGTGAGAATTAAGGTCCAGCTCTGTCTCTAATGAGACATGTGATCCTGGGTGGATGACTCTGAGTCATAGGGTCCTCTTCTCTAAAGTGACAGAAATGATCCCGAAGGCGATTGTATTTTCTGGTTCTATGAATAGACGCCATGCCACACTCTACCTCCCGTACTATTTTGGACAATAGGAAATTCGTCATCTACTTGACTCGCCACATTGTTTGTTTGGGCTAAACTGTAGAGTACAGTCCTAGCACTCTGAGGTTGATTAGTTGTTGATGACTTCCTTTTGCAATGCTTTTTGACAGGTGGTCAAAGGAGGACCTCTTAGATTCCACCCACACTACATGTGAAAACTTCAGATTCCTGGGCCTTCCCAGATTGAATAAGCACCTGTTGGGGGAGGGTGTGAAACCTGCATGTCTGCTTGTCCACATTCCTGGCTGGTTTTTAGAGGTGCAAAGTATAAGATCCCACTGCCAGCTGGCAGCATCTGTAGGGTCTGTGACAGGAACGGCTGCTCTCCATGATGTTTGCATCCAGTCTGCAGGGTCCTAGCCCAGGCCTCCTGCTGCCTGAGGGACCTGTCATATCCTTTCACCTCTCCGGGACTTTTTCATGTGTGTGTGTGTGTGTGTGTGTGTGTGTGTGTGTGTGTGTGTGTGTGCGTGCGCGCGCCCGCACGTGCGTGCCTATGTGTGTATGTGTTGCACACTTTCACACCAGAGAACAACCTCTGGTGTTCTTGGTGTGCTTCCTTCCCCATCCTTTTCCTCCCTCTTCTGCTCACACTTGGGTCTTGTACATGCTGTACAACTCATTACCACTGAGCTACCGTTCTTGTCCTTCATTTTTAATAACATAGCATTATTATTATTATTATTAATCACACTTGACATAGAACTAAGGCTCAGAAAAGTGAAGTGACTTATCCAAGTCTACTTAGTCAGTGAGTGGTGCTGCAGTTAAGTAGGATTAGACAGAGGCCATAAACAGGTAGAGAATTGCTTGGGTAACTGTTCCCCCAAAGCTGCCAAGGCCTGGGGCCCATCCACTGCCTGTTCCAGCAAAGGAAGCTGGTTCTGGTTTCTGTGGATGTTTACTTGGCCTCTTGATGAAGCGTTTGCCTTTCCTACTCAATAGCAGTGAAAGGACCAAAAAAAAAAAAAATACCAAGGCTGGAAACATTTTGTTTTCTACAAAAAGAATATTTTGCAGCCAGCTCTGTGGTTGAAAGTATTTCTCCTGTGGTCTAGGGGTGGGTTGGATCCCATCTCTTCTTGGCTGGTGTCTGAGAACTTAGCCCTGTGGCTTCCCAGCAAGTCAGCACACAGCACACTGCTCTTCAGATGACTGTCTAATGGTGTTGGCTGTGTGCACAAGTGGACAGATAGGTCTGTTCGGGGATCTGTGAATGTGTACGTGAGCCTCTGGCCCTTTCAGGGCAGAGAGAACCTGGGAGTGGTTTTCCACATGCTCGACATGTCAACATAGCTTTTAAGTTTTCATCACTCACATGATAACCAAACAAATTCAGATGCTGACAAAATGAGAGAGAGTGATATGTGAGCCTTATGTGGATTTGTAAGAAATCAGAAAGCCAGGGAATGTGAGATTTTTGACCTTTCACATTTCTTTCCGTTTTTCAAATGTTCAAAACCAAGACATGAGGTTGGTTTTATTGGATGGCAGGGTGGTCTGATGGTGATGCATTAATGAGAATTCTAAGGTGGGTCTCCAGTTTGGCCACTTTCAGAACTCAGTACACTAACTTTACCCAGTCTTGGATATGTCATTTCTTAAGGATTACATTTCTCTGGGAAAAAAAAAATTAATTTACTTAAATTGAAAATTTGTTAAATTGTTGGGCCTCCAAAAATAAATGCTCTTTTAGTAAGAGAGTTTGAAATTTCAAACAAAATTCATAGCTAAGAATCTTTTCTTTACCTAGAGTCTACAAGCTCCCACTAAGTTTTTGCAGTGTGTGCCTGAAACTTTTCAACCTTGCAACCTTGTCTTACATGAAATAAACTTCTCCAAAGATCTGTAACTTCAGGATTCTCTTCTGGGAAGTCCACTGCCTATTTTTTCATGGGAGACATATTTAGAACTCAAAGCATCCTGCCTTCCAGGAAGGAAAGCTGTAGACACCAATTTGAAGAGATTCTACAGGTGGAAAGAATGCTGAACCTGCTTGTCTGTGTATTCCGAGGTAGAAACTGTCAGGGCTGATTTGAAAAGTTGCTGAAGGGCACCAGGCTATAGAAACTGGCCCAGGCGAGTTAGCCTCATGGGAAATAATGACCCCCAAAGAGATCCAAAATCACCAGTGGAGAAAACTGATACTTGTTCCATGTTGTCACACAAGGCAAGAGGCCTGTTCTCACAGTAGGGGTGGAGTGGAGTGGTGGTGATTTGAGTAAAGCAGTTTTCAGATGGGGGTGGTATTTTTGTTTCTACCCTGAACAATGAGACAACCCAAACACCAGATCCCTTGGAATATGGAAATGCCAAGGCTAAATGAACTGGTGGAGCTTTGTGGCTTTGGCTCCTGGCTGACAGGCGTATCCATGCATTAGGGCCAGGGCTTGGCAGTAGACAAAGCGGCTGTGTGGGTCCTCGGGGAGCTCTCTGGCTTTGCGGCTTTCTTTGATACGCAATTGAACTTTGGCTAATTTTTCCTCTCATGGATCTGTTTATGAAGTCCAGAGGTAGGCAAAGGCCTCAGTATGGAGCACAAGGCAGAGAAGCACTGGATGTCTTCCCATAGTCAAACTCTGCTTGCAGCCTTATGAAGAGATGGCCCATAACACAGGGACAAGTTGAGGGAAAAGACTTCAATTTCCCTTCTTTCAGAAGGAATGATGTCTTGGAAAGGCTCAGTAAAACTACTGAATTACTGCTTTCCCATGCTGTGGTGCTTAACAACAGCAATGGCTAATATTTATCAAGAATTTAACTGTTTGCAAGGTGCTAGAGTGATTCACATGTAATAACCATTTAATCATCACATCTCTATAAAATAAGTAGTCATCCTTCCTGCTGTATACGGGAAGAAACTCAGAGTTGCTAGTTATTATAATTCTTATTATTCCCTAACTTAAGGTTAAATTCTGCAACTATATCTAAAGATTGTCTGGCTTCCCTGAATCCCTCCCTCCTTCAGTCGTTATACTCATCCACAGATAGTAAGATAATTTAAATAAGCATCCTTAGTTGCTGACTCACTTTAAATTATTTTGAGCCTTGACTGTTTTCAAATAATATCATTCTTTATTTCAAGAAATCCGAAAATAGTAATTTTCCATGAGCAAGCGTAAAGAAAATGACCAACTCAGTCAGCAAATGGGCTCATCCATCCTACCAGAGTCACACAGTAGAATGACAGCTAAAGTGGAATGTGGTGTTGAACCAAGGAGGGTTGACAGGACTGGAGGCACTGGAGGCAAGGAGTCTGCTCAAGTGCCAAGGTCAATTCAGTAGACTCTAGTCCATCATCAGAGTTATGGCTATGCAACTTCTCCCTGCTCATTTCTACTTTAGCCCCTGTGCTTGCTATTGCGATCCCTAGGGAATAAGTAACATTAGCCACTGTCAGTTTTGTGCAAGGCCCATGCTAAGAACTGTGTGAACATCCCCTTCGTAATATGCGATGAGGCAAATCTGACAAGAACACCTGAAGTTGGAATTAAGACCCTAAATTTACAAATGGCAAAATAGGTTGAGAAATTAAGAAGTATCCTAATGAGAAGAAATGTAAAATACGGCTCACCTATTCACCATGTATGTCAGTACCAACAACAACGTGATTAAGATCTGAAGGCCAAGTTTGGCTCAGTGTTTGTGTGGGTCTCCAGAAGTCACTACCTTTATGGAAAGGACTGAAAAACAAAGAGCAATAGTGAAAAACAAAGTGTCCTAAAGCTAAAACAACCATTATGTGATAGAAATGGTAGTCAAACTCGGGAATCCAAAATAATCTTTTGCCACTAGGTTGTCTTGCTTCATAGACAGTGTGATAGGCATCTGGTCATTTTGCTCGCCCTTGACCTCTTATCCCTTCTTTTAATACCTGCACCATGATTTTCCTGTAAGGAGACACCCTTCTTCAATTTTCAGCCTGTGTTGTCTAGGTAGGGCTGATTGAACCCACTGGCTCCATGTCTGACCAAAGGAATGATCACATTCCATTTCTCCAGAGGCTGGTTTGCAGTAACTGGTTAGCCAAGCTAAACCGATTACAGCCCACCCAAGCCTTAGCTGGCCAATCTGATGGCTAAGCTGGTAAAATGTAACCACAGAGCTCCTGGTGCCATCTTTGCCACCATGCAGAGGGAACCCACCCACTGTAAAGGAACACCAAGAGCTCTAAAGAGAATGGCCACAGGAGAGGAGAAATTACTCGGGTCATCACCTGATGTCATCATGTCTGAGGTCATCACTCCTCAACATTCTAGTTATGGAGCTAAGATGTTCCCCTTTTCAGAAATTTTATCTAGTCTCAGTTTCATCTCTCTTATGAGAAATGGAAAAAACCCACCTAAGTAATACACATATTAAATGCTCACAGTGGGATAAAGATGTGAGACCAGAAAGTTCTACTAATAAAAACCTTTATCACTAAATTGATGATCATATCTAGAGACAAAATTTTTCTTCCTGAGGTAGGGTCTCAGTCACTTTAGCCCAGGCTGACCTGGAATTCAGTATGTAGTCCCAGGCTGGTCTCAAACTCACAGCGATCCTCCTACCTCTGCCTCCTGATGCTGGGATTAAAGGCGTGTGCCACCACACCTGGCTTCAGAGACAAGTTTTAATTATTCAAGTCTACCTTTTTCTAAATTATCCCATTTCTTTGCTTCTCTTCTTCCTCCTTATGCATTTGTTCTTCCTTTTCTTGGTTTTCATTATTTACTTCTACCACAGTAGAAGCGGGGTGTGGGGGGATGAAATAGCTTTGCTGGTTTATAAGGCTCTGAAAAAATTCAGATAAAGAGCGAGTTAAAATATTAACTTAAAAGCAACTTAAACATCATTTGGAGGTTTTAGTTAACCATTCTATCCAGGGCTTCTTTGCCACATATTAAACTTGATGAAAGCCCTTGATGTCATTGCTCCCACTACAGAAATACAACCATTTCTGGGTTAGTCTCACTTAATCATGAATGAATGATGGGCTGCAAAATATTCTTTCCATTGCAAAAGTGGCATGGAGTAAATAAGATGGAATGAGTAATCACTTTGAAAATGTGGTCATATAGGAAGTTGGTGCTTATTAACCATCACTAGTATGTTAGATTAGATTATGGGAAAGGCCATGATGATTAGAACATAGTTTTTAGGATCTCGCCAGATCCCATCCCAGAACCCTGACCATCATGTGGTGTGATGGGCAAGGAGGAGAGTGAAAACACTCAGCAGGGAAAGGAGCCGGCAGAACCGATGCCAGGCCTTGGGTTCTGGTGCCACACAACACAGTGTGTCAGATAGCAACCTCTGAGTTGCTCTGTCATGTAGGGCAGTCTTGGAGCTGGGGCTGCCGTGGGGCATTTGAGGACTTAAGGGCAGCAACTCTGCCAGATGACATGGCAGAATGTGAGTGTTCGCACAACTAGAATGGCTGAGAGGGCGTATCTGGGCTGAGGAAGAGCCCAGAAATTGCTCTGTAATAGAGAACTCCTCACAGTGCACAGAGGAACTCGTGTCCTGCCTGAGGCTGAGACATGGTGAAGTTTAGGTTCAGGACCTCTGGCTTTTGAGAGGACTCTGATGGAATTCATTCAGAACAGGAGAGCGAAGGAAGGCCTGACAAGTTTACTCAGCAGAGTAATCAGGATTTGGGATCATCAGGAGCGGAGAGAAGTAACTACAGAAGCAAGTTGGCCTATATGGGGAAGGACCTGCTGAAGGCTGTGAAAATGGATGCAAAGCAGCCAACGAGAGTGCTTAAGAAGTTCAAAACATGGTTCTCCACCGTGAGGACTTTGGCTTTGAAAGCAAGGGTGTTGCTTGTCTGACAAGAGAGAAAGCTTGCTTTAACATTATTTAGACATATGATCCATAACCTACACCAGGACATCTTTGATATATTGCTCATATTAATCTGAGAAAGCCAGAAGTAGAGGCATTTAAGCCATGAAAGCCCTAGGCTGCTGCTCACCCTGAACATGGCAGTGGGAAGCAAGTGTGTTTATTTTTAAAGCATGTGTCATCTCTGGATTCCGGAAGCCTTCTGGGTTACCTCAAAGCTGGCCCTTTCTGATGCTTATGGGCCAAGGTGGCATCGTATTCGTCTTTGTTTTCCATAATGTCTAGCTTGGTACCTGGGACATAGGAGGTACTCAGTAAATATTTGTTGAATGAATATAACATGAAATAAGTCATTCGGCTCTAAGTAACCATTGCTTATACTTCTTGTAAATATGGTTTTATATAATTGCAAAATGTGTCTGCCCTTTTTAGGTCTTGAATTTTGATCCTGGCCTGAGAGCTCTCAGTGGCACTCAGCTAGAGTCTGTGCCTGCTCCACAGAAAAGCTCTGGCAAGAGCGAATCGCATATCCTAGCTTGACTACTGACCGAATATGGCAGAGCCTTCTCTCTCTTGAACTTGACTTTCCCTACCTGCCAAGGGAGAGGAGGTTTTTGTTTGTTTGTTCTAAGATGAAAAACAAAAGTTAACATATGGTAGTTGTAGGGAGAAAATCAAACAATATAGAATAATATCGCATAGCAGAGACAGTCTTCCCTGGATATATAATCTGGGCTTTCTCTGTTTGTGCTAACCCTATGTAATGTTAAGTGGCCTGCTTTAAAAAATGCCCTAGAAGTTGCAAATACTCTCCCCATGTACATACAGTTACTAATCCTTTTTCACAGGAGTATGCTATTCCATGGCCTGGGCATACAACTATGCAGTCACGAGATGGAGGAACTAAAATGAATGATATTTTGAGTTCCTGAAATTCATACCAGAAAACTTTGATGTTTTTATTTTAATAACTAAATATCATCATCAGGCTGGGGATGTGACTCAGTTGTACAAAACCCTGGATTTGATCCCCAACCCAAATACACTGGGCGTGGTGACAGGAGGCTGTAATCCCAGAACTGGGGTGGGGGAAATGGTGACAGGAGAATCAAAATGTCAGCCTCAACTACATGGCAAGTTTCAAGCCAGCCTGGGCTATATGAGATCCCATCTCAAAATTAATTATAACAATGATAAAAATAACAAAAAGCCTATCACAAAAAAATGTTAGATTTCGTGAGAAGTAGCCGTATAAGTTTCAGAAAAAGCCTCACTGTTAGCCTGGTCCAACCATTCTACCTTGGGACCCCAAAAGCACAGTAAATATTTTATGGAGACTCCATTAAAAGTGTTCTATGTTGACCTGGACTGAACAGCTCCTTAAAAATAGTTACCGCTTTTAGATACCTTAACTGAGTCCACCTTAAATGAGCCTCTCTCTATGATGAGATTTTAAAGGAAAATGTGAGGCTGGTGGCTTGTAGGTCATGGTAGAGTACTTGTCCAGAGTGTACAGGTCCTAAGTTTGATCCCCAGCACAACAACGACAACAACAACAAAATCCCCACAATAATAATAATAATCCTCCAAGTCACCAAAGAGATCCAAGCTCAGAACAATGGGGTTCCTTAAAGCCTGTCCCATAGCTGTCCCCAGGCTCAAGTGCAAGTCAGAGATTCTGTGGCAGTGACTGCAGAGGACGCAGCTCCTCTCTTGTGTTTTTGGGTTGTTTTTTTTTTTTTTTTTTCATTCTCTTCTTTCTGGCCCCTTTTCTTCTCTGGGATGTGATTCCTCTTAAGAGTACCAAATGTCTCACCAGGGAGGAGTCTTCCTGGACTGTGCAGGCATCCAGGCAACTGGGTACTTCTCTCTCATCCATCTTTCCTCTTGCTGTTAGAGCTCTGTCTGCACAGAGAAAACCCACATAGGTTCTTGTCTTGGAGAAAAAGCTTTGTCCCATCGTAATTATACAGAGCTCTGCTTTGCTTCTAAAACATAATTCATTGGGAAAGAGGGGAAGAGTTGACTTGTTATTTAAGATGGGAGCCCTCGGAGGGGGCTTTCTACCTTGTTGGCCTCTTTTTTAGGCTAACCTCAAGGTCCCTGTGTGCCATCCCAGGAGGCAGATGTCTGCCTAGGAGGAGGAGGATCAGGTCCTCTCAACTTGCCTCCTGATCCCCCTCCAAGAGGCTCAGGGAGACAGGGAGTGCCTACCCCTAGCCTCTCTGACATTCTACTCTGCAGTTTCCAGCATGAAGAGTTTCCCTCAGGCAGAATGACTGAGAAGGGGCTGGTTTGCTTTAGTCCCAATGCTCTGTGCTGCGTGGTTTGTTTATCACGAACATGTGGTATTTATATAAGCGCAAAGACCTAAAGCCATTTTCATAAGATGAGGAGACACATAGTCCCCTAGTGTAGTCAACACTAACAAAAGGCTTATGGGATTCTGATCTTGTAGAGGGGCCCCCAGGAATTTGGAGCCAGGCTATTCCTAGCATAATGACAAAATAGGAAGACTTTAACCCCTCCCACTCTTCCTCAAGGCTCCGTGCCAACTATGCAGAATCCCACAAAGGACCCTGTCCAGACTTCCCAGCCCAGAGAACATCTTAGATAATTTTTGACTCCTTTGATGGCCAGTGTTCATCTGAATTCTCAGTTTCAAGGCCATGTGTTTAGGCCTGAGAATCTATTCACTCATTTGAAAGAATGTGAGAATGTGCTCTGCTGGTAATGTGTGTGTGTGTGTGTGTGTGTGTGTGTGTGTGTGTGTGTGAGAGAGAGAGAGAGAGAGAACAGGGTGGACTTCTGTGGGCACAGATTTATTCCAAATGTAGGATTCTAATAAGAAGTTCATATTTTGTCAAGTCAAGGGGCTGGGGTGATATTGATCAGGAACCTCTTAGCACCTCGAAGGTTAGATCTCATGAGTGGTACCCAGTGGGCCTGTTTGATCTCAGGCTTCTATAAATCAAGACATGGGTATCCAATTTTCCCTCTTTTGATCAGTAGACTTATTTAACCTATGCAACTTTCCTAATCAGTGAAATAGGGAAAATAATATTTACTTCATAAGACTAATATTAGAATTATGTGTCTTAAAATAGTGCCTGGGTCATTGGAAGACAGCTTAATGAAAGAAATGTTAGTGCTTATCAATATGGTTATCCAAACCCTCCCTAGAGTTTTGATGTTTGATGTAGACTGTCAAATGGAATTACTGGTAGGTTCTCAACAAAGCAGGATAGTTTTGAACTGCTTATATAACTAGTCAGCTCTTCTAACCAAGTTCTTTCTAAAGTCCTCCCATTCAGAGCCCCTTGAATTATTTCAGAGTATAAGCCTACTTCTATGGGCTAAAGATACCATAATTTCCCAACAATACGTCATGAATGAGTCATTGTATGTTTATATATAGTATGAGATTTGGGCACACTCACATTAAAAATATTAAAACTATAAAAGTCTAAGCTGGCAGGAATTCCTATGAGCTGGAATTACTATATAAAGTTCCAGCTCTCTTCCATTTTACTGAGGTTATTACAAAGACTAGTTTGAGCCAGATTGAACACTGAAGAAAAGGATGGGATGGATACCACACACACATTCTCTCTCTTTCTCTCTTTCTCTCTCTCTCTCTCTCTCTCTCTCTCTCTCTCTCTCTCTCTCTCTCTCTCTCTCTCTCTGTTACCTTTGATTTCATCTGAAATCCTGCTTGGTGCTCTGTCCTTATCCTTTGCCCTCTTCTTCCTTGGAAGAGGGCTTTGAGGAAATAGCAAGAATGTTGTGGTAATGAATTCATTTGACCATACTCTGAAGAAAGAGCATGTTGACTTCTCACATTGCTTCCTCCACCCATCACAGCAGGGCCAGGGATGTGGTCCATTACACAAACCAGTCCCACTTGACCAGCTGTTTTTGAATGTGTCCAGCCCAAATTTCGGCCTCTTTACACAGAAACATGTTGCCTTCCTTGAATCGGTTCCTATGAGACTAAAGAAAATCCCGTGTGGCCCAAGCGTGATGTAATAGGGATGTGTGCTTCAGAACTCCAGACACACCCTCTGAGTTCCTGGCATCTTCTTACCATAATAATCACACAACCACAGCCTTCCTTCTATGACCCTTGAAGGCCAGGGCTGCCTCGCCTTGGCAGTGTTTTCTAGCAAGCCTGGACAAGAGGATCCAGTTCTGCTTCTTGTGGGTCTGTGCTCGGTGCTTGGAAGGCAGACCTGCTCAAGTGGATGTTCAGAGACTCAACATTCAGAGTGGAGCAGGACTCATGCACATCTGTTCCTCTGGCCTGTTTTATTCTCCTGTTGTAAGAGAGAGAAAGGGAACGGGCCTCTGTCACTTGAAATCGTCTGTTATAACCTACTGTTACTTTCATTGGAACTAAAGTGAAGTTTCCAAATTCTGATGCCAATGAAGCCAGGTCATACTTATTTATAAGTTGAATTTATATGTTGAATTTTGACTTTGAAAAATATTATACTTTATTGATGTTTTTATTCCATTGTTTTGTCCTATAAGATTCCTCCACCATAGTGAAAAGAAACCAACATTCCTTTCTATGATGGGCTACATTGTTTCTTAATTTCTTACATATGAACCTTTATAAGCCTATGAAAAGGTCAGTATAATTGTACTTATTTTAGAGTTGAGAAAAGTAAGCCTCAGAGAGGTCAGAGTTCCCAAATCAAATTGAGATTGGTCTGAACTAAATAGCTTTCGGGCTGGGCATGGTGGAGCATACCTTTAATCCCAGCACTCTGGAGGCAGAGGTAGGAGGATTGCTGTGAGTTCAAGGCTGGCCTGAGACTACATAATGAATTCCAGGTCAGTCTGGGCTAGAGCGAGACCCTACCTCAAAAATAAATAAATAAATAGCTTTCAGTTAAAATATTAATATCAATCTCCAAGACAATCACTAAGAAAATACCTCAAAAGTATATATTACAAAAACAATAAAAGAATTAAAAATTGTGTCCTAGGAAAATATCCATTAAAGAATCCAATAATAGAAAAACAAAGGAATAGCAACAAAAACACAGCAAAATGAAAGACATATATTCTAATTATCAATAATTACATTAAATATAAGCGGATTAACTGCTTCAATCAAAAGGTAAAGACTGCAGAATAGCTCAAAACTAACCATGATCCCTCTAGATACTGTCTACAAGAGATACACTTTAATGTCAAAGACACAAATAGGCTGAAAGTACAGATGGGAAATTAGCATGAAAGCAATAAAAAAAACAGAGCTATCCAAATATCACACAAAAATAGACTCTAAGACATTTCTTTTTACTAGAAACAAAAAAGGATATATTGTTTAAGACGAGGTTTCATTATGTAGTCTAGGCTATCCTCAAAATCTATATCCTTCTTTTAGTTGAAGGCATGTGCCACCGTGCCTAGCTAAAGACAGGACATTTCATAATGACAAAATTGTCCATGGGCTGGTAAAGTGCTTTCCTTACAAGCATGAGTTCAATCCTCAAAATGCAGGTAGAAATGCCAGGCATGGTGGCATGTGTTTACAATCCCAGTGCTGGGAAGGCAGAGACAAGGAGGATCCCTGGGACCTGCTGGCTGGTCTAGCCTAATTGTTGAGGTCCAGGCCAGTGACTAGCTCATAAAAGGTAACTAGCACCTGAGAGGAATAACATCTGAGGTTTTCCTCTGGCCTCCATATGCAAGTACACACATGTACAAATCCATCTACACATCACACCTGCTCACAGATGAACACACACATTAGAATAAAAAATTAAAATGCAGTTGATCAGCTTCATTATAAAAGTTTTTCAATTTTGTTGTGTACTTGAAATTTTTCATAATGAAATGTTGAGGGAAAAGTTATAAATTGAAAATGTCACTTTGACTCTGAACCCATCCTATAATTTATTTAATAAACATCCCGTAGATCTTGAGAAATTAAATTTTTTCTTTTGGGATTAAGCTCTTTTCAAGGCAATACCTTGGAATCAATTTCCAGAGAGGTTGTAAGAATATAATGATATTCTATGAGGAAATAAGATCCTGTAGCCTCAAGTACAAACTTTCTAGGAGATTCTTCCCAGGGTCTAGAATTACATTTCATTAGGAATTTAGACCAGCTTGCTTTCTGTCCTCTACTGGCTATAGAAAACAGTGAAGTTGGCCGAATAGAAATAAATGAATAAATTCATGCCCTCTCAAATACATCTCATTTTCCATCATGCTATTTTCCAGCACTATTGCTTCTGCAAGTTTTACTCCTCTATTGTGACACAAAAATTAAGATGCCTTTAAACTGGTACTCTGCTCTTCTCTCAAGCCAGTGGAGTTATGGGTGTTAAGGCTTCTGTGCTCCGACATTTTCCAAGTGACGAAGCAGATTCTAATCAGTTTAAGATCCAGATATGGACAAGAACTGGACATCTGCCACCTTTCCCTGCAGTTCTCTTAACACAATGGCAGGGAATTCCTAAGAGGATCACTGGGTACTTTGAGCCCTCCCCCACCCTCCATCTTATGGCCTCCTTCCAGTCACAGCTCTTCCTGTCTGGAGCATTTCCGGCCCTTCTGTCCCTTGTCTTGGAGGGTTCAGCTCAACCTGGGGAAGGGACAGAAGACTTGAGGTTATCAAAAGCCTGTTGAATTATCTGATGCAAGACTAACTGGCTTGTTTGCCTCGCTGGCTCAGTTCCTGGGCTTCCAAGCAGCTGAGAAAACAACCTTTTTTTAAAAAGTCTTGGACAAGGAGGAAAAAAGCCCTGGCATGAAGGATTTTTGTCACAGACACTTGGCATAGCTAGAGGAAAGGTTTGTTTAACTTAGCAATGGGTTTTATTAGCTCAAGACTCCAGTTGAAGTGAGATAATAGGGTCCCTGTTGAAGGCTGTTTCACGGTGAGTGGGCTTCTCAGGAGGCTCTTGCATGCAGATAATAGCATCAGACATACCCAACAAGCACCCACATCACCTTGTTGATCATGGATGAGACAGAGACAGAATTAAAAAGTCAGCAGGTCAGGAAAATGTGGGTGTGTACAAGCTCATGTAGTCTGTTCTTCTCACCCAAGTTTTATAAGCTGAACATGTGACATTATCATCATACGACAGAGAGCAGAGAGAAAGCCAACCCACCACCACTGGCCCTTGCAGGAAGAAAGTGCTCAGTGGACACTCTTCCTCTGCCAGCCCGTTTCACCATACTCCTCACCCCTACCCATTGTAAGCACTGGGTGTGAATTGGGGAAGAGAAAGTAGAGGAATAATGCCAGCTTGCCTTCAGTGCATGACTGCCTATTCATGTCTGCTTTCCTGAAGCTGGCCCCTATCACAGGATCTCATGGAACCTGCCATAACCAGAACTCAGCCCCTTGGAGAGCCTATCCTCAATGCATCTGTGCCACCCATGGAGAAGGAGGGCTAGTCTGGGTGACTCCAGACGATGGCACACCTACACTCTAAAAGGAAGACATGGTCATTGTCCCTGGAGGTGTTCGCATCTGGGAGAAGGACTCCTGTGCCCAGCACTCTGTTCTGTGGCTCCTTTTCTCATTTTCTGAGCCTCATGGAAGTGGGATCATGCCAGGAAAAACATGTGATGTTATAGCAGGCTGGAACTTTGGTTTGCCTTTGGGTCCTGCCCAAGCTGAGAATCCTGGCAGGGATCAATGGGCAGCATACTCTTTTCGATGGCATTTTCTAAGTCCTCTAACTGTGTGTTGGGGGGGGGGGCGACTCCATGCAAGTCTTCTAAGTGGATATGTGAGCAGAGCTGTGGCAGGTCACCACTTTGTGTACTTTTTCATTTGTTCTTGCATTTTGTAGGTGAGTTTCTATTTTAGATAAAACCTTACTGGGAGATGTGGGACCAGAAACAGCTACAATGATTGTGACAGTGCCTGCCTTCCAGCAGATGATAGCAAATCTGTTAACAGTAGCAGCATTCTCTCTGTAAGACAACGAGGAAAGCCATTTGCTTATTGGAGAGCTATAGAGAAAGCATGCTGGGATTAGAGAGAGCTGATCCTAGACTTGAGAAATGGGCGTAAACATCTAGAGGAGGTGGTATTTGTTTAGGTCAAGAAAGGTAAGTACATTTTGGACATTAAGCCATGAAGGTAGAATGAAGAATGTCATCACAGATGCCATAAGAGCTGAGGATAACCCATGGGTACCGTCTGCAGTTCCTTCTTGGTCTTGGGTTATGCCATACCTATTTACAGAAAAAAAATGCTTTTCAATGCTACTGTGTATTTTGCCTCAGCTGATATTTCACCCCAGAGGTAATCAAGTGGATTGATCATACTGTGCCAGCATGGGGCAGTTGTAAGTACAGACTATAGAACCCTCTGGGTTCCAGAGCCATCTGCACACATCGCATGCAGGACTAAGTGGGATCAAGGTTTTTCACCAGGGATCTGGGTGACAGATCAGCCCCCAAGGCCTCCCTGCAGGCATATGCGCTGTAGAAGATAGAAGTGAGAGTCGACCACAGTTCATGTCACACAGATGAGAACACTCCAAACACAGGGTAGCTGATCTGAAATCCACCAGTTGTCTTTGGGAGTGCTGTTTGTTTCAGAAGAGAGTTTATCATTGGAATGGGAGAAAGGAACAAAGGCATTGACACAGACCTAAAGAGAGAGAAGAATCTGTACTCACAAAGGCATGTGACCTGCATCACTAGCTTCCCTGAAATCCATTGGCTATGAAGTTAATTTATACTACCCTTTCATCTATGTGAAGATTCATGAGAAGCAATGTGTACCTCTCCCCTAGTCCTACCTTCACGATGGCATTAAAGTGTCTGTGGTCGTGGGTTGCTTTGGGCATTTTAATCATCCTGCTGGTTCTCCTTTTGTTGTTCTCCCTTGTCAGTTTTGTGGTTGGACTTTCTGGGTCCCCTCCCAAGCACACCGTATTTGATATGCTTCGCTGAGTCCAGAGGACAGCAGGACTATCAGCTTCCTTATTGCAGACACAATGCTTCCCTTGACAAATCCTGAGACCACACCAGGTCTTTGAGAATCACACCTCCCGTCTGACTCATTTGACCAACAGTCCTAATCGATTTTCCGAATGGGAAGTCTCATCTCTCCCAGTCTGCCATGACTAGGTGGTGCTCTGTTCTCAGAGGCAAGGCCTTGCATTTATCTCTTCCTAAAGGATAATGTAGGATACTCTGGTTCCTCTTACTACCATAGATGTCTTTTGCTTTCTACTAAAATATTTGTAGTATTTGCCTCAACGTTTTAACCACGAGGAGGTTCACTTCAATGTCATGGTTGTCTGATCAATGAGCTTCTTTTCATTCACATCACTTGTCTTGCTACCTTCCCATCAATTCAGCCCCCCTTCCGTGTGTTCAGTTCCATGATCCTCGGGTCTCCTCGCCCTACTCCATCTAAAACTGACCCCTTCCCTGATCACTGTACACTCCCTGTATTCTCCTGCTTTTTTCCTCTAGAGCACACATAATGTAACCTAGCAGACCACATGGATCCACTTCATTATCTATTGCTTCCTTTAGAGGGTCAGCCATGTGAAGGGAGCAGTTTTTGTTCATTCTCTTCCCTGCTGGGTTCCAGGTTTGTTTCATGGATGTGGTTGAGTATAGCAGCATCCTCAGCACCCTAAGTGTTGAACACGGCAGGACCAGAGCTACTGCTCTTCCTTGGTCACTTCCAAACCTACTTAGTGCTCTCAGCACCAGCCCGTATCTAGTAGTCTATCAAGAATGCTTGTCACATGTTTTGTTCAGTAGACATTTCACGTTGGTGATAGCCTCTGATCTATCAATCTGGAAGTTCTCCCCTCTACCACCAAAAAAGGAAGTGGGCTTCATCTGACATACTTTATCACTTCCTCTTTCTAACTGTGTACACGCCATCCTTCTGATAACTCATCTAGAATTCTCCTCCTGTCCAAGCCCTCTGAATGCCTGCAGGGAGGTTGTCCCAGGTGTGGGTCCTTGGACTCAAGCTCAGGACTTGTTTTGGACTTTCAATGATAGACCTGGCACCAGTGTCAAGGGGCTCAAAGGCATTAGTCCACCAAGTATTAGAATACTGCATCCTTTTTTTCTGGGTCTCAAATCTGCAGCCTATGAAAATGGTAACATAAGCCAAGCATGGTGGCGCATGCCTTTAATCCCAGCACTCGGGAGGCAAAGGTAGGAGGATCACTGAGAGTTCAAGGCCACCCTGAGACTCCATAGTGAATTCCAGGTCAGCCTGGGCTAGAGCGAGACCCTACCTGGAAAAACAAGCAAAAACACTGGTAACACAATTTTCAAAAATATAGCCTGATACTTTACTGGCTACTGTTTATTTCTATACCCTTTGGGACTCGTGTGAAGTTAATACATGTCAACAGTAAAGATCATAGATTTGGGTATGATCAGTTTCTTTAATTGCTCTTGATTTAAAGGCTAGGTTTGTCTATCCATTTCCTTTTTTGCCCCTCCCCTTTTTCTGACATAGTGGTTTCAGCCCTTTTCGTGTTGTCCCTCAATCACCATAGTGGCCTCCTAACTGGCTCTCGGCCTCTCTTTCTCTGCTTTTCCATCATAGACTCTTCAGGCCACAGGCTGTGATCCATGGGCCACAGCATCAGCATCTCTTAGGAGCCTGTTGGAAGTGCTCACTCTCTGGCCCCATTCTACACCTACTGAATCGGAATCTGCCTTTCCGAGGGACCCACAGCGATTACATTAAAGCTTGAGAAGTACTGTCCTTTCTTCTGCCATGTTGAAGGGCATCCTTAAACTTCACGTGAACCACTTTCAAACTATCTCCTTCAGAAAATGGACCATCCTCATGTTCAGGTGGCACATTTTGGACATGCTTATGTAAATGTCCACCTTTTCCTTCCACTTATTGGTTCTGAGAATGATGAACAAGTTTACCAAATCAAGTATAGAAATTATCAAGATTCAGTTGGAGTCTTCCTTCCAGTGAAGCCACGTGTATTGTTTCTTGGAGAGTTATAGGCACTGAGGAAGTGTGTGTGAGGGGTTGAGTTCCTGTTGTTTATTTTGAACTTACTGTGCTGGACATAGAGATGAGCATTTTATATTCTCAGTTTAATCCTCACAGCAATCCCATTTGGGTAGGTATTTTGAATCTTTGTTTTGTACATGAGAAAATTAAGACTCCAAAGGTTTAGACTGTCCAGAGCCACAGTAGTGGTTAGAGTTAGACTATGGTATAGTAGCAAGGGGATCTGGAATACCTGGTCGAGACAAATGGTCCTCTGCTGAGAAGCCAGGTGACCTGGGGAGGGGGAGGCACCGATGCTGTCTGGGGTCCCTCAGCTTTCTTCTCCCCTGTTGCTTCATCATCCCCAGATGTCTGAGTCCCTGTGGTTAGAATTGATTCCTACCCTTGAGAAGGAAGAAAAGGAAGGTGAAGGACATGCAATTCTTGTTATAAAAACATAATTCAGAAGTTTGACCTATCATTTGTACTCACATTCTATTAATCAAAGCTGAAACTTTGGCTGTTTACTATAAGGAAAAGGGGGAAAAGACTGACAGGAGAAAATTAAATTCTCCCCTAGACACCTTGTGACTAAAACCTGTGATCTTTCCACTTGACAGTCAGCCAATGTTGCTGAAGTGAAATAGACTCAAATATTACATGTGAACCTTTTTGTTACTTGAAATTATTTTCCCCTTCTTCCTTGCTTCCCTGATTACTGAAGTCATTCTGTGATGTCACTATTTTTGATGATGTTATTTTTATTTATAAAGCAAGAAACATACTTATCTTCGTTCAGTATAAATGCCAATTGGGTTTTTTTCTTTTTTATGAAGCTTCATTTCATGTATCCAAAAGAATATATGCTTGTTATTTTATAAGTTTTAGATAAACCAATCCAATCACTCATTGACGAGCACTTGATATATAGAAATACATGGATATATGCATATACAGTTTTGCAAAATGAAACTTCTACACTAAATAAATCATTCTTTACCAAATAACCATCTTCTTAAAAAAACATATATTTGTCAGCTGGGTGTGGTGTCACACACCTTTAATCCCAGCACTCCTCTGAAGGCTGAAGTAGGAGAATTACTATTAGTTCAAGGCCAGCCTGGGCTGCAGAGTGAGTTCTGATCAGCCTGGGCTAGAGGGAGACCCTGCCTCCTCACCTCCCCCCCCCAAAAAAAATACACTTGTTTTGGGAGAATGCTATTGTTTTGTAGACTCATGCTGTAATATATTTTCATACCACCACTAAAAGTGGTACACTGGAATATTTAATTTATAGGGTGATTTTTTTGCAGGGGCAGGGCAATTATCTAGGCCAGGTGTCTCTTCTTCTCCTTCTGAGATAGTACAACTAGCTTGGACTTGTTTTCCTCTGGCTCTGGAATGACCATAAGAGAACAAATGGAAACACTTGAGGCTTCTTGAGGCTTAGGCTGGGAACTGGCACAAGCCAAAACAAACCATGTGGCCAACCCCATAGTCAAAGGCCAACTAAAATGCACTGAACCTTGTTAGAGAAAATATCATCACTCTATTCGCTGTCATGGACCCACACATGTACCATAGTCATAATTGGAGTAATGTCACAGTTCTGAAAATTGGGTGGTGGGAGTCTTCTAACATCACTCTCAGAGTTATTTTGGGTCTTCTAGTTTCTTTGCATTTTCCTAGACATTTTATTACAGATTACTATAGGATTATCAAAGTTGAAAAATTGTCAGAAACCTGGATTTTCGATTTCTCAAGGAAAGCTGGGAGGTCTGGCTCTACCCGTGCCTGGTGATGTTTGATTAAAGGGGGTGGTGGCTACCTCTTCAGATGGACATCTGTCCCCACCCTTCCTTCCTCCCTCTTATCATATCTCTGGCCAGCCTCCCTCCTTCTCCCATATGGAGTCTCGGCCCCTGGGGTGGGTTTCTGGGTACCCAGCACACACACATCCACACAAGAAGAAGGAAGGAAGGAAGGAAGGAAGGAAGGAAGGAAGGAAGGAAGGAAGGAAGGAAGGAAGGAAGGAAGGAAGGAAGGAAGACAGGCAGGGAGAGAGGAAGGGAAGGAATGAAGAGAGAGTAGAGGTGATAGGAATGGATAGAGGGAAGGAGAGAGGAAGAGAGTGAGGGAAAGAAAATATCATCACATGATCAAGGGTGCAAGTAAACTTGGTAAAGTAATTGCAGCCAATGAAGCAACTAACCCCTGCTTTGTCTTTAGCAGGTACTTTTGAATATTTACAATGATATCAAATATTTTAAAGGGATCTTTGATTTTCTTTTAAATAGCTATGTTTGTGGATAAAATCAGAAAATCAGGAACCTTTATCTTTGAACAGACAGGTAGCTATTTAATCATGTAGCTATTTAATGAGTCTTATTTCTGAAGAATTAGTTCAAGAAAATGGTATTCAGTGACAGAGTGTTTGAAATTATTGTTTTTCCTAGGTAGCCACTTGGAAAGAAAAACATTCATTTGAATATTCGGATCTAAAATATTTTTAAATAATAAATCAGGTGACTTACAGTCATGTCTGTCAACTAGGAAGAGGAACCAGTAGAGGCTTATCCCTGGATCCTTCATCTAACTGAGAAAATATGTTTTCTGTGCAGATTCTCATTGCAAAGTCCCCTCTGGCTCCCTACACCTCATTCGTCTACACCATTAAGGATCAGGGCCTGGTTCTTCAAGGTAAGAGCCTTCTCCTCATCGTCACCATTAAGGAGCAAGGTAAGGTCCTAAGGTTAAGCAGATGCACTGTTATTGCTACTGGGAACTGGCACAAGCCAAACAAACCACGTGGCCAACCCCATCGTCAAAGGCCAACTAAAATACACTGTGTGGGCCCAGGTGAATTAACCAGTGATATTTCACTTCCCTGCAGCTGTGGTAGGAATTTCACAGAAGAAAGAACTCCAGGATTTGATAACAGAATGGAAGGATGAGGAATGCATCTTAGTGGTTGTCTTGAGTTTGATCTTTAGCAAGCCCCGCCCCCTCAATGAGGGTTAAATCTACTAAAGAGATTCTATAGAACCATAGGATGTGATAATGAGTTGTTGATGCTGATCATTTAAGCTAACAAGTGAGCATCTCCTTTAAAATTGGTATTTGTGTTGGGAGGCCATTTTGTTTATAAGGACCTGCCACTACCTGCCTTCTTTGCAGACCCTGTGGTGGGAGCTGGGAGCTAAGTGTCTGCTGCCTACTGACCTTGCCCTCCTTCCACAAGCTGCAGCTCTGGAGCTGAAGCCTGTAGATCACAGCGTGTGGCTCCCAGAGCTCCACTCCCCATTCCTCTTGCTCAAACCCCAACAGGCCTTTCCACTGAGGACCAGGCCTTGCTGACCTGCACCTTGTGGCATGGGCCAGGGACTTGGAAGAAGTTGGGTTCATGTTCAAGGTCAAACACGACAAGGCCACATCCTGGAACTCACTGTTCAACAGTGGAGGCTCAATGTCCGGTGCTGGGTACTTTGGTGGTTAGGAAAGGCTCTTGGATTGTCAGGTCTTTTCTGAGAACAGTTCACGTGAAGGGTAAATCAATCAGCCTTCAGGGTCACATGTCTCAAACTGCTTTGTGGATTAAGAAGTGCACAGTACACACATATGTCCTCCACTGTCAGGCTAGAAGCCCCACCCACTGGGATGCATAGGTGAACATCTGGCCTGACACTTGGAGAAGCACATGGCCATTGTTGTGTGTGGGAGGAATGTGCGTGGGAGCTTCTCCCCTGGGTTTATAGAACAGGGCAGTCATCATGGAGGTACATTACATTGAAGGGACTCAGCAGGGATTCTGGGGGCCAGGCTGGCAGTCCATGCGTTAGCCCTCCCTTTCCTTCCCCTTCTAAAATGTCTGCTTCTTAATGGACTCCCAAGCAGTGTGTTTGTTTGCTGCAGCTGAGCTCCCCAGCGGGAGACTCTCAGGTCTACAGAAATTTGGGGTAAGAACTGCTGACCTCTGACTTTTAGCCTTTGACTTATGCTATCCAAGTTCCTTGGTAAATATTTTTTTTTAACAATTGCAAATATTGTTTTCTGACAAAGAAGCAGAGATTTTAAGACCAGATTAAGCACAGCAAACAGCAGGCCCTTTGTTACATAGTCTCTAAGGGTGTATAACTAATAAGCAATCAGAAAGCTGGGTTTCTATTTACCCAGGGCAGTGTGGGCCCTGAACTCTTCATTTTTAGAGGCTGTTTTAAAAGATTAGAAGTCTAGCAAATAGGAAATTTAGATGAAGATTTCAAGAAATTCTAAGGACGAATGCAAGATAAACTCAGGAGGTAAAGAACCAGTTCTGCCCAGATGGCTTGGGTTGAAAGGCCTGTTCTGATGCTCCTACCTTGTCTAAGCCTTGTCTAATGTGGACAACTTTGGGGTTATTTGTTGGATTTCCCTTGGTTTGCCTACCTCGTGCTCACTCCTCAGGTCTTCTCTTGACAGAAAAGGAAATTTCAACAAAACAGAAATTGGAAATATAATGGATGGACAGAGGTCAAAACCACAGAATGACTACCAGAAAAAAGTGAGCAACAGGGCAGAAAATGAATGAATTAGGGAGACAGCTGAAGCTGTCCTTAACATATTAAAAAAAAAAAAGTAAAGAAACTAGGCATGATGGCTCATGTGTATAATCCCAGCACTCAAGATAGTGAGGTAGGAGCCATGAGCACAGGGCCAGCCTGGGCTACAGAGTGACAGAATAGTTCAGGGTCAGCCTGGGCTACAGTGAGACCTTGCCTCAAGCAAACAAACAAACAGTTTCCTAGAGGAAGGGCTCAGAACCTTAGCTGGCTGCATCCTAGCCTGTTTCCTCTGCTCTGGCCCCCTCCCGCCCCTCCATGCCGCCTTCCCTCCCTGAGGTTTCTGGGAGGCAGCAAGATTCTGCTGTCCCTGTGAGCAGTGCCACTGATCACCACCGTTGCATGTCCTGTCTTCTTGCCATGTGTTCCTGGACTTCTGGAGGGCTGGGGAGGAGCTGTGTGCTCCCCAGAAAAATCAGGGGCCTCTTTTATTAAAAAGAACCCTTGGATTTCCAGTCCCAGCTCCGCTCCCATGTGATCTTGAGAAATTCCCTGGAGCCTCAGTTTTGTCAGCTTGAAAATGAAAATGTTGATTCAAGGCTTGGAAACTATGCTACAGTCCCTGAGAGGGGCTGTCCAGTGAAACTGATGGCTGGAAACCAGCCCTGGGAGAAAGGGAAGGCTGAGGGAAGCAGGGAGTCTAGGAAAATGCCGGGCTATATCTCACTTATTGGATCCTCTCCTGAGCTATTCGGGCTGTGTGCACACACGTACCCCATGAGTTTATATATGTAGGTGGCAGTGTGATCTGTTACCTGGGCTGCAGTAACCAGCCTGGGCCTTCTCAGTTCAGTTTTTCTCTGCTTCTCCGGGGAGGTGATGGGCTTCATACTCATTTGAGACCATTACATGCTAAAACATACATGCTTTTTGTCCTGGTCTTATCCGATGACTGTGCAAGCAAGACACCTGCACACTTCTCCAGGTGTAAAGCAGAGAAACTCTGCTCCCTGGGTGGTAAACTTGGAAAGGTACCAGCAGTCAAGGGCAAGAAGCTTCCTGGTTGGAAGGGCTGCTCTGGAAGCTGGCCTGGCCCCTGGAGCTCTGGGAGGGACCTTCAGTCCATGCCTGCAGAGCACAGAGGGAGAACCAGCTAGGAGGCGGAGGTAGGTCCTCACAGACCAGAGAGAAGCGGGTGCCATTGTGGTTAGATGTCAGACTCAGGGAGAGAGCCTGGCTGAAGTGATGGGAAAGAACAATCCATGCAGACTGGCTTGGGGGTGGGGCTGTTAGTGACCGTGGGAATGATCCCTCGGAGCCTTTTATCCCTGCACAAACCCCAAGATCCCTATGGCTGGTGACCCGGAGGTTTTCTAATACCTGAAGCCCTCTGAGTGCACAGTGGAGGGAGGGAATAAAAGGTAAGGGCAGAATGCGATTGACCAGCTCCACAGGCCATTCCCCTCACTGGCGCTCAAGGATTAGGATGCGAGTGGGGGCCTGACACCCTTCCCACCCTTTGTTCACTGGGGTGGGAGGGACCATGAAAGGGCAGACTGGAGAGACCCAGGGCTGGTTAGAGATTTCTCAGGCCGCTCTTTGAAACACTTGAAGGAGCCCGTCCCTGCTATTGTTGTAGCAAAATAGAAAGCGGAACTATTCTCCTTTTGCAAGGAGAAAAAGAAAGAAAGAAAAGAAAGAAAGAAAACCTACCCTTTGCATCTTCAGGAGGCTGTGGACGGGGCCATTAACATGGTAATACCATCGTGTTTGCATGTTCTTTGTCTGGGATCCTGCCTTCTCATGCCTGGGCCTAGACCCTACAAGTACTTAGGCCCCAAGGAGAGAGCCACCAGCTTCCTCTAGAAGGAGGCTGAGGGGGAGTTGGGTCTTGTGCAGCTGGTATAAGGCAGTTGGGGGGCCTAGTTCCCACCAAGTGGGAAGCTGGTCGTAGCCCAGAGGGAAGCTGAAGGTGCCAGGACCTGACCTGGAGGCCTGGGAAAAGCAGAAGTTGTCTTTGGGGATCATTTTTTAATGGGGTGGGTCCCCCAAAGCACCTGACTTCAAAGGCAAAGAAGAGAATAGGGTGAACTCCACTGGCCCACATGTGCTGGGCATGCCCTTGGTCTCTTCGGCAAGCTCCAGATGTTTCGCCATCCAGAACAGGGCTGGAACTCTGCACTGGGAGGGAGGCAGCCGGGTGTGCTGCAGGCCCCTCCTGGAGCCAGCCTGTCCCTAGGGGTCTGTGGACTGGTGAAGCAGCTCCTCAGGAGGATGCTGGCCCAGAGAGGGGAGAGGCTGGATGTCAGGCCCACTCTTTACTCCATTGCCTTGCATTCTCCTTTCCTCAGGAATCCAGGGAGTGGTTGGGAAAACAAAACCCCAGTTGTTTTGAACAGGACTGAAGACAGCTTCATTTCCCAGTAAGACAGAAGTGTGTTTCTTATAATGTGTTCACAACCCCAGGGTCAGGTATGACATGCTGGCTCTGGGTTCTATGCTGGCCTCTGCTAGTTTAGGGTTCAGTGAGCTGCAGTGGGCTGGGGAACCTAGTCTAATGCATGACCATCCTGACACAGGTCCAGAGAAGGTGCTAGATACAGAGCTAGCTGCAGCCACCTAGCAAAGGAACTCAGATGAGGCCAGAAAATAATAAACAATGATATATCTGATTTTTTTTATATTTTGGTTTTTTGAGGTAGGGTTTCTGCTCTAGCCCAGGCTGACCTAGAATTCACTATGTAGTCTTAGGCTGGCCTTGAACTCACGGTGATCCTCCTACCTCTGCCTCCGTGCCTGGCAACAATGATTCTTTTAAGAGCTAGAAAGCTCACGCCTCCTCTTTCTTGCTATGCTTGATCACTTTTTGCAGCATCTCAGGGAGGACATTAATCTACTCTGTTTGTTTCCTTGTCACAAACTTGGGTTCAATTCTTCTTCTCCCATTTTCTTAGTACTGAGCCAACTAGAAGATTTATTGAAAATTTCTCCTACTCTCCCTCCCCCTTCCAAATCCTACCCACTGAACTCTTTAGCCTTCCATTTTAGCCAGGAGCTCATCTAAATGTCTTCTGCCTAGTAGACTCACAATGACCCAGAAGTTTCTTGATCTGTTTCCATCCAGGTATACAGGTGTCTCCATGACATATGCCTGCCACACATCAAGCACAGCTTGGCATTCCTGTGGGAGCTCTGGATCCAATAGAGTGGACAGCACGAACTCCTCTCCCAAAGGAGTCATTGAAGAGGAAGGCAAGGCTGGCCTGTCTCAAGTGGCCCTGACCTCGCTCCTCTTGGTGGCATATCCCCTCTGCCCAGTGCTCTTCCCTTTTGACATTTACCTCATCCGCCTCTTTCCACACTGGACTTCTGTCTTGTTCGCTTCTTTTCCTCGGACCACTAACCTCAAAGAGAGATCTTATTGTTAGTACAGAACCCTAGTGCCTTTCACGTGCTTGGCAAATGCTCTACCAGTGACCTACATCCCCAACCTGAAAAACATTTTCAACACACAGCAATAGAGACAATTGTAAAACATGAATTTTACATAAATTTAGCACCCGGAATTAACAAATGGTTTTCTAGAAAATTCCCAAGGCTTTGGAGGTAGCTCAGTCAACGAAGTGCTTTGTGAGCTTGGGAGCCTTGACCCCATGTAACAATGCTAAGCAGAGTGGCATCAACTGGAATTCCAGAGCACTGGAGACGTAAGACTAAAGGACCCTGGAACTTTCTGTCAAGTCAGTCTAGCCTAACTGATAAGCTCAAGATGGAGATCGATGAGAGGCCTGTATAAAAAGGTGGTGACACATGAGAGGCATGAC
The DNA here is from genome assembly GCA_004024765.1 of Zapus hudsonius. Classification (NCBI taxonomy): domain Eukaryota; kingdom Metazoa; phylum Chordata; class Mammalia; order Rodentia; family Dipodidae; genus Zapus; species Zapus hudsonius. The sequence continues at coordinate 14,257 of PVHP010002863.1, read as the reverse complement.
ACCCAAGGTTGTCCTCTGGCCACTGCATGCATGTGGGCTCTCACACACAAATCCCTGTTGGTTTCAGCTCATTTTCTTTTTTTAATTACAGGGCCAAAAGTTGACAAAGTTCAAAATTCCTTTGACATTAGCCTCCCTAGCCCACACTCCTCCACAGTTTGTTATATTTCCTTCTCTGTAGTCTTAAAATAGTTTTATTTATTTTATCTGAGATAGACAGAGAGGCACAGAGAGAGAGAGAGAGAGAGAGAGAGAGAGAGAGAGAGAGAGAGAGAGAGAGAGAGAGAGAGGGGAGTATGGGCATGCCAGGGTCTCCTGCCACTGCAAACGAATTCCAGATGCATGTGCCACCCTGTGCATCTGGCTCCATGTGGGTACTAGGCAATCCAAACCAGGCTATCAGGCTTTGCAGGCAAGTGCTTTGAACTGCTGAGCCATCTCTCCAGACACTTTCTCTATTCTAAAAAGCTTTTCTACCTGTGGGTAAATCCATCTACCATGATTTCTTCTGAAAGTTACATAAACATTTTACAACTTGCTTTTCGTATTTAACATATATGTATCTATATTGACACACAGAGTCACCTTCCTTTAGTTTACCTTAGGTATCCGAATCCATCCTTGAATATACCGCAGACAATTCACTCCCCTGCATATGGAAATTTTGATTGTTTATAAAATGAATTTCTTTCCAGGTCTCTGGGTGACCCAGTGTGAGGTTTCTCTATGAATGCATTAGATATGGAATGACTGACCAGAGGTTGGGCACATTTTCAACTCTATTATACCTAGAAATGGCTCAGCAGTTAAGGCACTTGCCTACAAAGACTAAGGACCTGGGTTCAATTCCCCAGCACCCACATAAACCCAGATGTACAAAGTGTCACATTCATCTGGAATTTGTTTGCAGCAGCTAGAGGCCCTGGCACATCCTGTACCCATATTTTCTCTCTGTCTCTCTCTCTCTCTCTCTCTCTCTCTCTCTCATTTCTCTCTGCTTTCAAATAAAAATATTTTTTTAACACTGTTGACATACTCCAGAGCCATCCTGAATCTTGAAACTTAAATTTCTAAGCTAAAATGTATCAGCCACACTCATATGATCCTTTGAGAAATTCTCCGAGGGTAGTTGGTTTACAAATTTGGTTGAGTAGAACCACGGATTAAACTAACAGTGGCACATGGCAGGTGGCTCTGGGAAGGAATGCAGTTCAGTGACAGCTTGGCTCCACATGTTTGTCCAGGAACCCAGCCTGTTGACTTGCGGCTCCATCACACCTCAAATTTTGCTGTTGTTGTCATCATCCAGAGTGGCTCAGCTTCATGTCTTCTGTCCAGGCAGCAGGGTTCATGGGGGATAGAGAATGGTGTCGGGAGAGAGAAGCTCCCTTCCTTTAATGATATTAACCAGAAACTACATGTTTTATTTCTGCTTATACTATGGTGGCCAATCTGTAGGTGTGTGACAAGAAAAGTTGAGTACCACCACCCCAGACAAACTAGGGAACTTGGCTACCATTGTAGAAAGGGAGAAAAATGAATGTTCAATGAAATCCAGGTATAGAGATCAGTCCCACGGTGCCACAGAATGGACTCTAGTACAGTTGGAACACAACATAAATATTATGGGTGCTAAAACGCCATATTTCTCTTTGGTTCCAGAATTTATAGTGAAGAAATAAAGTACAATAGCCAGTTGCTCTACCAAGGATCAGCATCCAAAAATCTTGCCCTCCTTCCACCCCTGGCCAAAGCTGATCTCCCTGGGGCAGGAACTTTAGTATGTGTTTTGCAAGAATGTGAGAGAGAAACTTGAGTGACAGAAACTAGTGCTAATAGTACAAAGTAGGGTATGAACTTGGGTCCAAAATCATAGACTAAACATTTTTTTCCAAATGTTTTTTCCTGTCTGCACTTTTTTGTTGTTTTGTTTAACATGGAACAAAATGTCAGTTGAAAAAAGGTTACAAAGACTCTCTCCCAAGAGTTGGACTATAGTTAAACTAGATCCACATTGTTCCTTTAGAACCTGGAAGACATTGGCAAGGTGAATAGTGTGCATTTGTGAAATGCCCAGGTAATAACACAGAAGATGTTAAATCAATTCAGGTTGTTGATTCTCTCTGAAAGTCTCTCCCAAAAGGACTTGGCGTTCTTCCTGGAATATGCTTTAAGCTCTCTGATGGTTAGTTCCTTGCAGCATGCATTAGTTGAGCACCAACTGTTTGCAGTGCTCTGTGCTTTGGATTCACAGCATATTGGATTGAGAGAGAGAGAAAGGAAGGAAGGAAGGAAGGAAGGAAGGAAGGAAGGAAGGAAGGAAGGAAGGAAGGAAGGAAGGAAGGAAGGAAGGAAGGAAGGAAGGAAGGAAGGAAGGGGAAAACCTACTTAGGGAAGATGTAGTTAGAAAAGTTTGATCAGCAGCAGAGTGACACCTGTCACGGAGGTTTAGACAGTGGGTATGAACGGCTAATGAAGATGGACCCCCTGTAACTTTGGATGACCAGGGAAGACCCCTGGGAGCACAAGGCCTGAACTGGATTCCGCTGCCGAATACTGATGAAAACCACATTCCCTCGTCTCCTGATTGAGGCCAGATTTTTTTTTTCCGTTTGAGGATAGATTTGAGGACACTGGGGAAGCTGATTAGTTCCATCACTAATGCTGATTAGTGACTAACATCGAATCGCACTGACTAATGTGTTCTAAATGGAGTGACTCAACAATAAAGGGAACACTGAGAGTCAAGAGTTCAGGTCCCAGATCTCACCGCGTGATGAAATGTAAATCACTTAGCCTGTTGGTCCTCCTTCTTTTATTTATTCGGGTGTTTTTTTCAATTAAAATGTTTTCATCCTGAGAATCTAATAAGTCACCTTGACTAATAAGTGCTTTATAAACCTCAGGGAGCAGACTGTTAAACAGCTACCAGAACAGGCTTGTGCTCACAGAATTGGACAGTCCCTGACGCACTGTTCACCAGCCATGCGAAACCTCCCTTTCCTCACACAGTGCAAACCCTGCTCACAAAACCTGACAAGTGGGGGCCCTTCAGAAACTCTTCCTATCTACCTACTGGGATGCCCACATCTCCTCTAGGAATGTCACCACGGAACTAAGAGCAGCTCTTTCTCTCTTTTGACATCTCCCCAACTAGACTGCTTGAGAACCTGGCCTTCCACGTCCAGATGTTGACTGAATTCTGAAGCCCCCCCCCCCAAGGGCCCAAGTCCTTTTGTTGCTCTCCAAACCATTTCCCACAGAGACTGACCGATGTCCTGAAGGAGCCCTTCAAAAGAGAGGATAAATGAAGGCAGATGAAGACATGGCCCCCTGAGGCCTGCCCGCAGCCACGCTAACAAAGGGTCTGAGGCACAACCTTGTAAGGAGTGTTTTGGTCAGCAGCGTCCCTAAGAGAGGCCAAGTCCCCCCACAGGGCAGCTTTCAATGGCTCCCACCGCAGTGGAAGTCCTGGGCATTTGTTAAGGGCTGTGCTGTGCTAGGTAGAGCACAAAACATCTAAATCGTGGTCCCCGGCCTTTGTGAGGGTTTCCTGGCCACAGATGGCAGCTGGCTTTCTCAGGGGAAACTCGAGGGGCTGCTGCCTCTTGGGGGGACCTTTTCCCACCCAGCGCACATAGACTCCCCCTTTGTCCACGGCGATCAGCAAGCAGGCAAGCCTGTGCTGTTTCTGGTATCTCAGGGGTGCACGATGGTTCATTTTGTGGGTGATAGGAATGGAAGGGGCAGCCTTCCACTGGAGAAAAAAGTTGACTTAGATTGCTGGTGGGAAGTGAGTGCATTTTGTAACAATTTTTTTTTTTAAATTTTCTCTTTCCTTTCAGGCCAACAGAAGCCATAGCGACACTATGACCTTTGTCTAGAGCCGATTGGGGTGTGATGTGTGAAATTAAACAGGACCATGCTGCTTGGAAGAAGGAAGCGGAAGCCAACATAATGAGGATTAATTAGTTGATTGCTGTTGAGATGGTAACAGATTTGTTCTTCAACCATTGAGCCAGTGATTTCAGACCTAGCTGGGAAGGTGAAGACCACAAAGCCTTTGTTAGGGTCTCTAGATGCGGAGGGGTGAGGGCTTCGCCACCATGGCGTGTCAGCAGCCATGATAATAATAATTTGCACTTATATAGCACCTTTCAACTATGCACCTCAAAGCGGTTTAACCACATTAATTAATTAAAGCCCACAATCTCCCTGGGGAGAAGAGGAGGAGGACTAACAAGATTTGTAATTACGGGAGGGAACATTTCCAAATAAAGTATTGTCCATCAAATCAAAAGAGGGTAGATGTACAGAAATTGGGGTCTCCAAAGAATAACTGATTCACAAATGAAGTCATGGAATGGTGGAGGGAGGCTGGGGCGGGCATGGCCGTGGGGGTCTGGCTCCTGTGTCAGAGGGAGGTCGATGGCCTCAGAATTCACTGACAGGTTCAGTCGAAACCATGAAACAGCATGTATGGTATTAGTGATGTTTGGAAGGTCATTAACGGCATAACTATTGTAGTGTTAATTCGTTTCACTGGTATATTGTGTATAACCTTGCAGAACAAAGAGTGAGATTCCTGCAGTATTTAATAAAGGAGGAAATGATTTCTTCAGATTTAAAACCTAAAGCTCGGCCACACAATTAGCAAATAAATCAATTGGTGACCCATAGAATTATTTCATCCTTTCTAGCAGAACACCCAACCTACCAGTTTCTATTACCCAAAGGCTACTGGCCAAAAGCATCAGGCTGTTAATTCAGTACAATGTCTGGGGGCTTCAGTCTCTTCAAAGTCAGGTCTTAAATCCCCCCAGCCTTTGGCGCTGGAACCCTTCCACCCAAGGTGTTAGGTGATCCCAAGGTGTCTACTGGAGAATCACTTTGTACCTGCTCTCCCTTCAGAGATCTAAGTGTTTTAGGGGGAGGATCAAGTCATCTGCAATTTTCTGCCACCCCCCAGTGACCAACAGAGGGCTGTGTATTAAGTCAGAAGAGAGTGATGGGGGGGCAGATGAAAGGTGGAGTCGGGGTTACAATTCAGAATTGGTGAGCACAGAGCAAGTGCTGAGGTGAAGCTCGGGAAAATAGGATGGATACCCCTCCTCAAAAGATGCATCACTCAAAAACTAATAACTAATCTATAGCAGAATAAAACAGGTGGCATGATAGACACGTTTGCCCCAGGCTTCAAGGGCAAAGGGATGGACATCTCCCTGGGCTGGAGGGAATCAGGGAAAGTATTCCTGGCTCGCTGGGGAGGAGGATTCAGATCGACCTGGAAGAGGCTGCAAACACCACATACCTCCCACCACATGAGATGCATCCTGGGACCCAGTGGTCTTCCATAGAATGCAAAAACCAAGCTGAGTCGTGAGACTAATGTATAGTTCCCACACATACTTGTGACATAAACTGACTAATGAAAACTGTCAGATGAGTGTTTGAGAAGTTAGTGATGAAGTTTAGTACGCACTAGCCCAAAATATAAGCCAGCAGAAACAAGGTCACTGTATCCTTCCCTGTTCCTTGGCCCTGAAGCAGCTCATAGAAGCGAGCTGCCCTTCCCCTGAAGTGGGTCATAAAACCTTCATTTCAGAGGTACTCTTCTTACACCCCAGGAAAGGAATGTCCTTATCTCTGAAGATGTAGGGATGCCAATAAGAATGTGAACAAACAGACCTTTCTACATCCTCCCTCATGAAATTATACCCTTTCCCTCCAATTATACTTCCTCTACCCACTCTTAAAACAATCCACAGGTTTCCTTGTTTCTTTGGGTCTTCACTTTGGAAAGCTCTATGTCATATACAACTTACATTAAATCAACGTGTATGTTTTTCTCTGATTAATCTGTCTTTTGTTATTGAGGCCTCGGCCATGATCCTTGCAATGGGTGAGGAAAAGATATTTCTCTCTCTGTCTCTCTCTCTCTCTCTCTCTCTCTCTCTCTCTCTCTCTCTCTCTCTCTCTCTCTCTCTCTCTTTCAGCTTCTGGGGCCCAGCATGGAGTGGCTGATGACCCCACTTGCTCTGAAGCCTTCAGATGAAATCCTTGGTGATATTAGAATTCTTCCCAAGGTCAGTTCTCCCAGATCTCTGTCTAAAGTGCACAGTTGAGAAAGGAAGGTAGAAATGTTCCCTTGCTCCATTCTTTCTAAATTCACATTAGCAGGACAACCCTTGTTTTAAAGTAGGAGACAGAGTCAGAGCTGAGGAGACCACTTAGGTGTCACCATTGCCTTCTTAAAGACTGGCTACATGTTCTCTCTGACATGCAGATCTTAGCTCCTAATGCCTATATGTATGTATCCATATGGAGAAGAGGAGGGAGATATTGAAGGTAGAGAAATGGAGGGAACAGAAGGTTGTGGAGAGGAGGGTGGATAAGAATCAAATAAAAAATGGTATTTGGGAATGCCAGAATGAATGATACCTAAATCTCTGCCAACTAAAAAAAATTAAAATTAAAAAAGACTAGGAAACATGTACAGGGAAGGTACACAGAAAAGAAGACATGAGTGAGGCTATTCTCTGTGAAATCAAAGCCTGTCAAGCTGGTGCCACCCACAGTATGCTAGGGAGGGGTCTCGTGTTGTTTGTACTTTTATTGAAAATAATGATGAAACTCTGATATTTTTAAAATATAATTTTATATTTATTAATTTACTTCAGAGAGTGAGAATGAATGAGCATGCCAGGGTCTCCTGCCATTACAAACAAACTCCAGACACGTGAGCCATTCTGTGCATCTGGATTTACGTGGGTACTGGGGAATTGAACCCAGGCTGTCAGGCTTTGCAAGCAATCACCTTTAACCACTGAGCCATCTCTTCAACCCCCAACTCTGAGATTTAAAAAAAATATTTATTTATTTGCAAGCAGAGCAAGACAGAGAGAGACACACACACACACACAGAGAGAGAGAGAGAGAGAGAGAGAGAGAGAGAGCAGAATGGGTATGTCAGGGCCTCCAGCCACTTCAAATGAACTCCACATGTATGTGCCCCTTTTATATCTGGCTGTACATGGGCACTGGGGAATCAAACTGGGGTTGTTAGGCTTTGCAGGCAAGCTCCCTAAACCATTGAGCCATCTCTCCAGTCCTGAGATTTTTTTAAATCTCACTCTCTCTCTCTCTCTCTCCATCTGTCCCCCTCTCTTCCTGTGTGTCTAACTTCAGCTTTGTCACTCTACCTGTACTAGGCTCCTATCTGTTCTGGTAAAGTACTGCTGTCCTAGGGAAGATGGATTAGCCCAGAGATGCTAAACCCTATGCATACTGTCTTTTTGATTTTGTATTCTGAGCACAACAAAACTACCACTCAGTTAGGATTGCAGAGTTTATCTGTCAAAGCAAGGATCACCAGAAGAGAATTCTCGGAATGCAGGATAAGGATTTAGGTAATGGGGAGAGAAACAGTTAAAGCAAAGAGAAGTGGAAAACATCAGATTCTGGCTAAAAGCCTATGATCTTAGAACTATTTGGAAATATCATTCTTTGTAAATTTGGGTTTCACCATCATGACCATCACTTCTGTCCTGAGGCTGTGGAAGGACCATCTTTATTCCACTACCAAATTCAGAGGTCTATTCTGTTCAGGTGGAAGGAAGGACTCCATGTCACTTCTCAGCTGATAAAACTAAGAGGAAACATATTACTCGCTTCTCTGAATTCTGGGTGAGGATGGGGCTTAGATGAAGCCCAAATTTTCTAGCATTCCACTTAGACCTGGGAGGAAAGAAAATCAATGAATCACCATGTACAAATCAGGAGTTTTATTTTGATGCCTAGTAACCTTCAGTGACTTAAATAAAGCCCACGAGAGTCCTAGGGACTCTAGAATACTCTCCTCAATGCAGCGACTCAGTATTGCTCTTCAGTATCAACATGCACTTCAACATTGTCCCTGTGGTTGGGGTGGGTGGGTGGGGATCAAGGGAGCTAGAGAGATAGCTCAGTGGTTAGGTGTACTTTCTGTGAAAGCATGAGAGACTGAGGAGACCCGACACCCCCAAGTTTGATTCCCCCAGCACCCATGTTAACAGCCAGACCTGTCTATAACCCCAGTTGTGTGGGGAGCAGAGACCAAAGAATCACCAGGGCACAGGAAAAATAACAAGGCTTCATCCCCAGGGAAAACAGGCACGTGAGTGATGGAGGGGACACCCAAGCACACTCACTCACTGGGCACCACACTCCCCATACCACACATACTACATGCATAAAGGAAAGGGAGGAGGAAGAGGACAGCAGTTAAGCTGTCCCCTATCCCAAGAAATGGCACATATCACTTCTGCTCTCGTGGCTACAGCACACAAGAGTCATTCAGCCACACCTACAGAAGGTGAGGTGGTTTGGAAGGGAACATTTACAACATCTGCTATCATACAGACTGTGTTTCTTTTCGAAATCACAACTCGTATATACCTTCCCTTTGCATTACTTGGTATAATCAAAGATCTATGGGATCACATTGAGGAAGACCAAGTGATTCTGCCAAACATTTTTGTCTATAGATGTTGGACTTTGCTAAATGGGGCACAGAGGACATAGGGTTAAGGGAAGTTGAGGCAGGCTAGGAGTTTCGCCACCTCCACCCTTAACCCTAAAACTCCCGGCTCCCTAAGCAGGCCACAGTGAATCCAGTGTTCTCATCCCAGCAGGGCTAACAATAGGTAACAGACCCAGGTGACAAACTTCTCTGTAACCATCATCATCGAATCCATGTCTAGAATCACGTATTTTCCACTCAGGGCTGAACAAGCCCCTCAACTTATGCAAATTAGGCATTCACAGGTTGTCTGCACTCACCTATCCATTTGCGGGATGCCCACTCACCACCCTTCCTGACCAATCCCCTTGCCCTCCCCTGCCCCTAGTCCTTCTGGCTTCTTTTTTCTATAAATATAACCTCTTCACATTCAATAAAGGACACACGACACACATCTGCTCATCACACTCATAATGCCTGTGTCCCGCATTGCTCCCTCTCCGGCTCGGCCACAGACCGAACACTGTGGCTGCTTCGACCCTCAACTACTGTCTATAGCTGGGCTCTCCTCCATGGTGACTCATGGCGTCCCCAGAGGAAAACAAAATGGAACAACAGGTTGTTCCAACATATGGAGCCTTATTTATTTTTTTTTTTTAAAGAAAACAAGAATAGCCAGAAAAGACCAGTCAGTTAACTCTTTTCCTTTCATCTTATCAGATCCTGGTAACTCTGGGAAAGACAGTGGGTTAAAGGGAGCCATGGCTTACTCAGTGATACATTTAGGATAGAACAACTCTAACGTTGAGTTGCCCAGGACCATCATACTTGGTGTGAAAAGGCTTCTGGAAGCATTCCCTTCTGTCTTCCCTTTCTTACCAGACATGATTCAAACTCCCTCTTAGCTCTGTGACTTTTCCAGAAAGCTGCTCTCCCTTGGGGTTTAGGGATAAAAACTTTCCCTTATTAGTCTTCCAATAATGAATTCCTGCTCCGAGTGGACCGTCGCCATGTGTTTTCAGTCAAGAGCTGATGGCAGTCTTGCTGGGAGACATTTCCAGGAGGTTGTGGATGTAATAGATGAGATCTTGTATTGACAAGAGCTGCTCTTAGTTTTCCATCGTTCATCCTTCCTGAGCCCTGAAACCAGAGATTCTGTTGGTGAACCAACACAGCTACCTCACCTCTTTGTTCCTTTTTAGGTAAAATTCATGACTGGATTTTTAGTAACTAAAAAGGGTCTTCCTAAGACTAAACCGTAGATGGCAAGACTTCTTTTCTTTAGGACCTAGGCATAGCCTTGACTTCTTTTCTTTAGGACCTAGGCATAGCCTTGGCCTACTCTGACATCGTGAAAACAAGGGAGAAATTGAGTCACACCAGTTCCTTCCAAACAACCGAGTCTGAATTACACAAACAGCTTCCATGTAAGCTATGGTGGTCTGCCATGTCTGCTAAAAGATCCAGCCTGTGCATTCTCCCCAAAGCCACCTACCTACATGGGGCTCATACAACTTTTATATTTAGGCTTTTTTTATTTAGATAATCAGTATTCATTACCTCAAGTAACTGGTGACATGTATTGTGAAAGCTGTGAATGACTTGGCATTGGAAAACCTTCAGGATTGGAGGCGGCCCTGGGAATTCATTATCTGGGATCTTTGCCTCTCTCTGCATACATGCCCTTCCGCTCACTGAAAACTTCAGTTTACATGTGGTTACCCGCTGTGTTTCTAGCTCCTTAGACTATACCTCAGCCTGACAGCTTTACCTTTCACCCACATCTCCAACCCCCAACCCCACACTGCCTTCTCTCCTTAATGGACTCAGGCTTATCTTATTGTTTAGACTCAGATAGTGACACTGGTCACTAGTCAGCCAATAAGCTGTGGACTGGAGAAGTAACTGAAAATATGGCTGCCTAAACACAGAAGGTGTGAACAAGGCTGCTTCCCAGTGGAGTTATGAGAGGACAAGGCAATGGTGGACTCTAAGGCAGCCTGTATCCTATAGCTGAATTGCTACAGGGATACTTTTCTTATCTCTGCAGACCTGACCTTTAACACGTCATCACAGTCAAGGTGTCCCCTATCAATCCCCAACTGTACTCAGTCACAGAGATCCAGGCTGGGGGAGTGGGGAAACAAGAGCTCTTGAGATTTAGGAGAATGTAATGAAGCTTGAGGGAGCTGTGATACGGAAAGAGGAATGAAAGCCAAGCCCTCTTAGATAAAGAAAGTCCTGTTCCCACCATGAAGCCTAAGTCCCCATCCTCTTCCCATTCTTCTGAGAAATTTCCATTTCTCCCAAATCATGATCAGAGGAGAAACTTTCATTGAGGAATCCTAACTAGACAAATGGGAAGGTGCTCTGTCTTCACAGTAAGCAAACAGAGAGAAACTGTGTTCACTAATCTCCCAAATCTCCTCTGGTTGGAGACTTTTCACCAAGTCCCAAGATTTACTTCCAAACTAAGGTTTAAAACACGGATGAAGGACTTGGTTTGGATGAAGGTTTTGCCAGTTGTGTTCTCCCAAGTTACCCCAAACTTTCTTTGAAGTTACAGTCTTCATGATGGATGTATTTGGAAGACCAGTCATGTGTGGCGTTGCCTGTATCAACTGCTATAAATTGTGCTCCATATAAATTCAGAGAAACCAAAGGGCTAGAGGAGAAAGTGAGCTGTAGCACCAAGCTTTCCCCTTTATTCATTTGATATCATTACCTTTGTGTCCTCAGATGGCTGAAAGGCCAACCCAAACCACCTGCTTCTACATGTCAGTATTTCCATGTTCTTTTCAGTGGGCATGAGGATATGGGTAAAGTACAGGCAGATCTACCCAAGTCTGTTTCCCTGCCCTTTCCTGAGCTCTGACTAGGTCAGTGTTGATTCCTGTGACTGACACTTTTATCCACTGACTAAAATTGCATGCAGCATCCCCCTCAGAGAACATGATGGCAGAGAAGGTAACTCTGGCGAGGTTTCTAAACCTGCTTCTGTGGCATTCTAGAGCCAGTTCCCCTGGATCACTTCCAGATCCCTGCTCATTCCACTGGGAATCTGAAGTTGAAATCTATTGCCATCGGCTGTCCTCTGGGGCCCGAGAACCCATCTGGGGTTTGTCCAGCCTCTCAGGCCAACACCATCATCCAAACGCCGCAGTCATTTCCAATCTCAGAGCTTTGAAGTTGATGCAGAAATGGAGCAGAAGTCAGCTTGGCCTCCTCCCAGTTCCCTCAGCCCCTCCGGGGTTAATCAGCAACCACCTATCCTGTGTCAATAGGATGCACCTCTCTACAACACCCAGCAGAGACCCACAGGAAGGCTTGAGAGGAAGCAAATTTTGCTGCATTGTTCTGGCTGTCACTGTTTAAGTTAGACTCGGAATCTCAACTGTTATCAAAATGACCTGTTCAACCCAACCAACTAGCTGGACGGACCTACAGCTCGTAGTAGTCCTGAAACTTCCTTGGGTTTTGCGAATATTCTTCATGTCCAGTATCTCTTGATGCTGCAAACCGTAAGCACCATCTCCCATGTGTGTGCACAGGGTTAGTGACTTGAACTCAGGTTTCTGGTAGAATTCTTCAGCGCCATCGCCTCATCCCTCTCATAGCTCACACTGCACCACTGATGACTTCTCTTAGTAGCTGAAACTCACGCCAATCCTCCTTCTCAGCCTCCGGGACAGAGTGCTGGGGTGACAGGCATGAATCACCACTCCCGGCCTGTTTATCTCTTTGTAAAGATGACGCAGTCACATAAATTACTGTTTCACCATGTGAATCTGAGGGAAACGGTTCAGTGCATAGCACCTGTGTTATTGTCTCCTTCCCACCCTTGCCATTGCCCTTCCAATCGGAGTGGGAACAAGTAGATACTGACGAAGAAATGAAGATGTACCTCTGCAATTTGAGAGTTGCTAAGGCAGGTAGGGAGGATGCACAGACAGGACGAATGAAAAGATAGCTGATAGATGATAACCTGAAGGGAAGACAGATGAATGAAAGGGACTCGGTAGTGTGTTGATGCCAGCAAGACAGAAATGTCATTCTGCTTTCTGCAGACTGAAAACGCCCATATGAGGCCGACCAGAGCCAAGTGCTGTAATAGGGAGTGGCAAGGGCTGACAAATAGGAGAACAAGCTTGACCACAACTGGATTGGCCTCCTCTGAGCCCTCTCTTTTTCCTTCCTTCCTTCCTTCCTTCCTTCCTTCCTTCCTTCCTCTCTCTCTTTCTTCTTTCTTTCTTTCTTTGCACTCTTTCTAACTAGGCCCCAACCTTGGCCTTTGTCCTTGGTTGCTTAGTACAGTTTTAGCAAGAATACTCAGAGTCTGTGTATTAAAAGGTCTGTTGCCAGGGCACGGTGGCTCATACTGATAATCGCAGCATTCAGGAAGCAAAGGCAAGAGGATTGCTCTTATCTCCCAATGTCCTGTGACCTCAGCCTGTGGTGTCTTCGACAGTAGTCTTACCATTTAGATCTGGTGGGTAACCCATGTGCTTTGGAAATGCCCTACATTATTTTGGGGACCTCATAGGCTTCCCTGACCAATACAATAGCTCACTATAGGGGGTAACCCAATACTGGGGTTTACCAGCAACAGCCTATGGTTTTAGAGTATAGCTTTCTCCACCATTACAGGGCACTTCTGCCTAATCTCTCTTTCTCTCTCTCTCCTATATCTTTTGATTACCTAGCCAAGACGTAGATTTTTATGGTACTCATTCATGCCTTCATTGGTTATTTTTTAAAAAATATTTTTATTTATTTTTCAACAGAGAGAGAATGGGCACACCAAGGCCTCCAGCCACTGCAGACAAACTCCAGATGCATGCGCCACTTTGTGCATCTGGCTTTATGTGGGTTCTGGGGAATTGAACCATAGGCTTTGTCAGCAAGTTTCTTTTACCACTGAGCCATCTACCCAGCCCCAATTACTTAGCTTTTTAAGAAGCCAAGATCCAGTCAGGTATGGGTAGTTTCCTAAGAGAGAGGATTTGTATTCTGGATAGTTTGTTACTAATACTACATTGTTCTTGCCTTTAAAAAGGTGGCATAAACCAATTAATGGAGCTGGTTTTTATTATTTTTAAGATTTTAGACTGGATATGGTACAACACTCCTGCACCTCCAGCACTTGACCTCTGACCTCCGTAAACACAACTGTGGCACCCACATGCCTGTATTCACACATAGAGACCCACATCACCCAGATGGTCTTTTTCTTAGCCTGAGAATAATCCTCAAGGATGGACACTTTAGCTGACGGCCTGGAGTAGCCACAGGTTGCAAGAAAGAATTCAATTCCCAGCCCATTGCTTCCTAGCTCTGGGCCCCCAGGGAATGCCCGTAACCTATCCAAGGCACAGTCAGTCCACCAATGTGTAAAACGGGACAGAAATCATGGCCTCATCTTCACGCCAAGAGGCTTGAGAAGAGAGTACAGAGGCTTTTCCATCCTTCACCAGAGGTCTGAGCCTGCCAATCCTGCCCTGCCCTGTCCTCACCTCCAGTGGTCTTTTCACTCAAAGCAAGCCCCTGGTACCCACCCACCCCATCTCTTACTGCCCTCCCCCCAGCCCCAACCATTTCCTGGATCTTCCCCTCACACAGGCTCACCACAGGTTCTATCACTGCTGAGCCTGGCACTGCCCTCTTTTCTGCTAGTTTCATGGAAAATACCCTTCCCTCATTCCCCAGATACTGTATGACTCCCTCACCTCTACTCGCTCAAATGTCACCTTCTCATGC
>PVHP010002862.1:0-84426 GCA_004024765.1 Zapus hudsonius | reverse complement strand
TAACCAATCTCCATTCCACAGAACCAGGTGGGCTACCAACTTGTTAATCCAGGGGGGAATCAAAGCATTCAGGCCCCTTACTTCAAAGAGTCCGCATTCTTCCTGTTGTTCCAATGCAGACCACCTGGCCCAATCTCAATGGCTGTAATCTCTCAAACAATTGCAGGTGAACGGGCAGCAGTTTCGACCCAAAGATCTTCTTTCTGTGCCATCTCCATCTGCTCACACCAGCCCATCTTTACGTAAAACAACCCTGCAAAGGTTCCCAGGACACAGGCAGGCAGAACACAGCAAGCCTCTCACGCAAACTGCTTCTGGCACAGTCCTGACCAAGTTCTTTCTCCCCCTCGTAAGCCAAACCTCACAACCATAGTTCTCAATACATTCAGGTCTTTCAACTCTGACCAGAATGATCCATGAAGCTGTACTCACAACACTGCGAGGCATCTCTTAGGCCGAGATTTCTAGTCCTTCCACATTCCTCCTGCAGATCACTTCCAAAAGCCCAAAGCCACAAGATCAGGGTTCTAGCAGCAACAGAGGATCCCACATCCTGGTACCAAAACTGTTGCAGTCATCTTTCTAGTTGCTGCGCAGAAGAACCCAAACAAAAGCGGCTTGTAGAGGAATGGGTTTATTTGGCTTACGGACTCGAGGGGAGACTCCATTCTGGCAGGGAAAACGATGGCATGAGCAGAGGGCTGGACATCACCTCCGCCACAGCACTGCAAACAGCGGCAGGAAGGTGTGCCAAACTCTGGCAAGGGGAAGCTGGCTTATAACCCCCATAAGCCCGCCCCCAACAACACAGCTTCATCGAGGTTGTAAAACCCAAACTGCCATCAGCTGAGGATGGATCTATCATAACACATTCAATTGTTTGTGGGGAACACCTGGATCAAACCATGACAGTCTCTATACATAAACTTGGGCCATTTGCCTCACTCCCCACCTGCCTTGTTGCTACCTTCCAAACAAAAATCAAAACATGAAAATAAACATCTGTCAATCTGAAAAGATCCCGGGGCAGAGACCTAGGTTCCATCCAGCTGTAACTTTCCATGCGCTGAGCGTGGTCCACACACTAGAGCATCAGCATCTCTCCCAGGAGAGAGGGCGCTCAGAGACTAACACAGAGCATCTAAGCTCACAGATGTGAAGGGGGAAGGGCAGAGGGTGGGAAGGGGAAGGTGCCCAGTGTGTGTCAGAGAAGCTCTCCCCATCATGGCTGGGCCAAAGGTCCAAAATAAGGAAGCACACTGAACAGACAGCTATGCAGGACAGAGGACACTGAAGGTGGCTTCCTGGCACCATGCCACTACATGGGTGACACAGGGAGGAAGGTCTCCTGAGGCCACTGAAGTGCTCTGGGGAAGGCAAGGGCAGTGGCTCTCTAGAGCAGCCCTTGGACCTCTGCACTCAGAGTCCTACTTGCGCTGGCCCTGTTCGTGGCAGTGAGGTCAAAGTATGGCAGGGGAGAGTACAGCAGGAGAGGTGCTTCAAGTCTGGGTTGGTCTGGATCCCCCCTTCTATACCCTGAAAAAGCATTGCCTATGTCAAAGTGAAAACACCTAGAAGTAGAGAGCAAGGCCAATGTTTATTGGGCATTTACTGGTGTTGCAAACAGCTTTCTAGGTGCTGCGCAGAAAGAACCCCGAGCAAAAGCAGCTTGTGGAGGAATGGGTTTATTTGGCTTACGGACTCGAGGGGAGACTCCATCCTGGCAGGGAAAACGATGGCATGAGCAGAGGGTGGACATCACCTCTGCCACGGCACTGCAAACAGCGGCAGGAAGGTGTGCCAAACACTGCCAAGGGGAAGCTGGCTTATAACCCCATAAGCCTGCCCCCAACAACACCTTTTTGACCCTTTTGCTTTGCCAGGTCCTACCATACCACTCCACTGTCCTGTCCCCCCAGGAAGCCTCTCTGATACCCCTCCAAACACCCCCCCCCACAAGGTCCTTCCACTAGCTTGCGGCTTGTCTATGTCTGCACAGCCCTCAGTAGCACTCAGTCCTGTTGGGTGCCTCGCCCTCTTTTCCTTGCCCATCTGTCCCCAGAAGAGCCTGACACCAGGATCTCAGTTTGGATGGGTGACCAAAGTGAAATTGACCTGGGCATTCCCATGTATGAAACAGGGTTCACATGCAGGCTAGAGGAGGAGGACCTACAGTGTCTGAGGTTACTGTGGCTCAGCTTCAGTCAGCCTGGGCTTCTCCCGACCTCAAATACACCCATTCTGCAAAGGGCTTTTGGCCACAGAGAGGGACAAGGAACTCTTCCAAGGTCATCCTGCAGTGACTCCAGCTGTCCCAGTTGTGTGCTGGTTGAAGTTTTCTGGCTCTGTGCCTGTCACATCCACCCACCTGCATGATCACATCTGATTGTGAGTCACCCACACTTCGGCAAAGAGAGTAGAATACCAGGGCTGCGGAGACAAGGTCAGCCCAAGGGAAGTGAGTGTACAGGACAGAGAGCGGGTACAGCAAGGAGTTTCTAGCCTCAGGAGGGCAGGACTAGGGCAGGGAAGGGACACTGAGACCAGGTAAAGTGGGAGGCTCAGGAACTTGGCAGGGAGTTGGGGGAGGAGTCAGCTTTGGCCCCCTGACTGACGGATGTTCTTTGTGTTCCATCAGACTGGCAGGAAGAGAGACAGGGGTGGCAGCCTCCATAATTATCTGGGCAGTTTGGGCTGTTAAGTCAGGCAGATGGCTCTGTAAGACTGAGCTTTCAATCTGAGAAGTGGAGATAGCATGGGATATTAGTGGACAAGGTCAGCATCGTTAGAGGGGAACATGAGCAGGACATCTGGCTAAGTGGTGGACAGTCACCCAATATTTGCCCCAAATCAGGGAGGGCTGCCAATCACTCTACTCCTTTACTGCTCACATGCCCTGGGCTCCACTCTGCACTCTGCTCCACAAAAGGGACATGGACAGTAGGTGTGGCCATGGCAGTGGCCTGTAGTGGGGGTTCATAGACCTTGTACTAGGAGAAAGGATCCAGAAGCTTCAGGGTACATTGAGGCTGCAAAGCTTTCCTGAGAAGAAGCTCCAGAAGAAGATAGAGAACCTTGAGAAGCCTGGGAAAACCCAGCCAGCAGCATATATGGGTACATTGTAGCTGGGCTGCAGTCCTGGTATTGTGGACAGAGGCCTAGGAGTGGGAATATAGTCCCATGTTACTAGCTGCTGCAGTGAGGAATGCCAGGAGCTTTGTGTGGAGGCCAGGGAGTCCAAGGGAGCCTTCTTCCTCAGAGACAAGAGAAAATTAATTCATAAGTGCAAATATAGCTCAGGAGGACAGGGGTAAAGGCATATGACCTGTTCTATGTTGTACCCTGAGACTTAGGGCAGTACCTGGCACACAACGGGTGCTCAATAAATGTTAAATGAGACAGTCACAGTTTGTTCTTTTGTCTCAACATTTATTGAATCTGCACCCTAAGCCCTAGTTTATTACTTCTTTCCTCTCTCCCTGAATCTATCTTGTGGTCTGCAGACCAGAGCCAAAGCCTGTTTTAACACTCAAACCTGTCCATCAACTTCTGCTCAAGAACCCTCTAGGGCTCCCATCACCCCCAGGACAAATCCTAGCTTCACAGTTTGCCCTCCTCACTCCACTCCCTTCATGGTGACCTCAGTTCTCGGAGTTCCCCGAGGCAGATCTTTCAAGTTGATCCTTCTCTGATTTACCTGACAAACTCCTACTCATCCTTAAATACCTCACTGTGAAAGTCTTCCCTGCCTTTCTGGATATCATGATTTGCTTTTCTGGGCACTCGATGGACCCTCAAATCTCAGTTGGGAAATATGGGAGGGATCTCTCATGATCCTAGGACTCCCACCTTCAAGTGAGGAACCTGGAATCTTACCCAGAAAACATGAGCCCATTAAGAGCATGAGCTGGGAGGGCTGAAGAAATGGCTTAGTGGTTAAAGGAACTTGCTTGCAAAGCCTGCCGTAATGCCAGATGCACAAAGTGGCACATGCATCTAGAGTTCCTGTGCAGAGGCAAGAGACTCTGATGTGCCCATTCTCATTCTCTCTCTCTGTCTCTCTCTCTCTTGTCATTCCTCTCCCTCTCCCCCCTCTTTGTCTCTCTCAAATAAATAAATATATATTTTAAAGCCATGGGCTGGGAAATGTCTCCCTAGACATTAAAAAAAAGCCACCAGGCATGGTGGCACAAGCCTTTAATCCCAGCACTCTGGAGGCCAAGGTAAGAGGATCACAGTGAGTTTGAAGCCAGCCTGAGACTACATAATGAGTTCTAGGTGAGCCAGGCCTAGAGCCCTTGAAAATAAAGCCAGGGAAACCCCTTGCCTCTTTTGTTTCACAGCTCTTCCCAGAGCTCCAGCTCCACCCATGGGTGTGCAATTCCTTGGGTCTCCCAGAGAATCCTATGAGAGTGCAGAGATGTTAGGCAGAAGCTGGCCAATGCCTACACATTATGTCCTCAGCCAACCAGGCTGAGTGCTCCTTTATTGTCCCTTCCTGTTTCCAGCGAGGGGCTTGCTGGTTACTGACAAGACTACCCTGGGGAATGTTGGGGTGCATCTGTGGAGTAGGGGCAGGGAGAAGGAAGGGTCTAGGAAGATAGAAGATGGAATTTCAGGCTACTGTGTGTTATGCCTGGACTATTTCAGAATTTTAATCTGGAGGGAATGGCTTTTCTTGGACCCATTTTACAGATGAAAAAGTGAGTTTTGAGGACTCTCCAAGGCCACACAGGGAGTTACACCTGGGACAAAGAGTTGACCCCCAATTTATCTGGATGATACAAGTATTTCTTATGCCCAAGAGCAGACTCATTCCAGCATCTGGTCAACTGTTGTCCAGATTGGTCAGGGAGCTCCAATTCAGAGCAGCACTGAGGCGTAACCACCCATCCCTCTGGCCTAGGAGCACCCATGGAGTCCTTATGGTCTGGGGATCTGAGCAACAACCTTAAAGAGTAGAATTTCTGGGGGTAGGTCCAGCAGGAAATCCCTAAAAGCCCCGGGAAAACCCTGTTTCTGGTGTCCCAGAGAAAGAGCTGATAGGGTCCTCTAGGATGTCAAACTCTGCCTGGAGGATAGAGTAGGGCCTAGAGCCCTCTGTGGTCCCATGAACCTGCCACCTCTTGGCTACTCTCTAGGACGCTGCCCTCACAGGCTAGAAAATGTTCATGGACGGTGCCTCTGTAGGTTGGCTGTGTTCCTTAGCCTCTCTGTGCCTCAGTTTCCTACTATACAGCGAGGATACGGATAGGACTGGCTCATAGGGTGCAGTGGGGGTGAATGAGGGAAGGCCTTCCCAGGAAAACAGTGGTGCTGAATTAATATCTGCTCTTGTTACCAGTGGTCTGTTTATTCTTCATTCTCACCAGAAGTTTAGGGACTATGAATCCTTTCCCTCTCCTGTCACCTGTGTTATGGATGGAGAAATGGCAGGCCAGAGTGACCACAAGTGAAAACTTAAGTCACACGTCTGAGGGGCTTAATGACCAGGTCCACACACTCCTTCTGAGCTCACTGTCACCTCACCTCCACCCGCGTGCCCTCCTCCCCTCCAAGGGGCTGGACCTGAGCCAGGGAGGGGACCAGCACTAGGACTCAGAGTTGGCTCAGTCTGGCCCAGATCCAGGCCTAACATTCATCTTCAACCCAGTGTGAGGCCCCTCTCTTTTTATCACTCTTTTCTGGCCAGTTCTAGCCCAGGAAAGCCCCCAGTATGAGCGACTAAAGAGGCGAGAAAAGGCTATGGAGACATGCCCCATGAGGGGGTGGGGACGATGGAGAAGCTCCTAAGAGTCAAAAGGGAGACAGATAGAGAGACCATGAAGGGACAGGGAAAGGCAAATGGAACAGAGGCCGTGGGAGGCAAGCCCAGCCATCAGGGCAGTAAGGACCAAGGAAGAGAAAGACATGGAGACCTAGGGGTAGAGAGAGAGAGGAAGAGGCCTCCCAGAGTGAGTCACACAGTGGGATGAAGCAGGAGAGAAGAAAGCAGAGAAATGACAGGCGCAGAGAGAAAATACCCAGATCCCAGACCTCAGGAATGTGCGACAAACACCCCAAAGCACCCAAACAAAGGCAAGAACCTGCTCCTCAGTCTCTGCCAATCTCCCAATCCTCTACCCAAGATCCTCCTTTGGGCCCAGTACCTTTGGGCTGCCTCTGCACCATGCCCAGGCACCACTTGAGTGACAGGGCCAGCATCACCCCTCCTTGCCTGCTGGCTGTGCGAGGCCAGGACCCACACAGATGGCTTCCCAGCATCAGCAAAGCCTGGGCCTCTGCGCTGTACCCCGGCCGCTTGACTGGCAGAGGC
Organism: Zapus hudsonius; assembly: GCA_004024765.1. Taxonomy (NCBI): domain Eukaryota; kingdom Metazoa; phylum Chordata; class Mammalia; order Rodentia; family Dipodidae; genus Zapus; species Zapus hudsonius. Next base: position 78,110 of record PVHP010002862.1, on the reverse strand, counting down.
TGGCCGCTCCTGGCATCCTCCCTCCCCAGTAGCCAAAATAAATAACCCTCCCTGGAGTCAGCTCCGAGGGGCCTTCCTCCACTACAGCCTGGCAGCCTGGTCCTCTGAGCACAGCTCCCAAGTCCTTGTACAGCAATCCCTGTCCTCAAGCAACTCGATTCCTCAAGTTGTCTTCCTGCCAAAAGTACTGTCGAGCCCACCCCAGCTTCTGCTGAAGTCTGTCAGACCCCCTACCTCTCTTTCTGCCAGCTGTCTGGTCTCTTCAGATCTTTCCTTCCACCTAGAACTGCTCTCTAGAACTTCTCTGCTTGTGACCACTTCCTCAAACCCCAGATGTCACTCACTGCCTGATCTATGGGATGTCACCCTCAGTATTCCTTTATCTGTGCCTGAACCCACTGATGACACGGTGGCACCTGTGGGCCAAGTGTGGGTGCTTACAGCATTCAGCAGGAGCTCAGTGAATGAACTTATTCTGCTTTCCTGCCTCATCCAGTTTAGCCTCCTCTTAGATCTCTGTCTGGTTCTTGCGTTTAGCCCAGCAGGCAGCATTACCCTGGGGGAGTCAGGCAGAGAGGGAGTGACTTCTTCAGGATCAGAGAGCAGGCATATGGCAGAGAGGGACCCTGTCTTTCCCCCTAAAGCAGCTGCTCAAACTCCTTCCCCCCCCCCCCAGACTTATAAGGTCCTAAGGCCAAATTGAGCCCAGATCACACTTTGCAGGAAATACCAGCCACCCTCCTGGGAATTATGGATGCCTCAGAAATCAGGCTTCAGAATGAACAGCAGTGAGGGTCTGTCTTGCATGACCTCCTGTCTGTCGGCTCTGTCTGCAACAGTCCTCCCTCCAGACATTGGTCACCAGTGTGCAGAAGTACTTCATACTACCAAAGTTGGAATGGTGGAGTGCATAGCGATTTCAGGTAAACAGAGCCAGCAATGAACTAAGTGGATTAGGAAGCTGGTCCATACGCAGGGGTCTCTCTGTCCTGCTCATTCCCAGTGGGGCCTCCTGCTTCTACCAGTGTGTGACTTGTGTCTCGACCATCTTCAACGCTAGAAGAGGATCCCCAAGATGAGTGTCCCAGGGAGGGGACTTCTGTTGGTTGCATTGGGCTCAAGGAAGCCTTGCAGAACTGACTCTGAACTCAAGGTACTGGGCTCCTTATCTGATGGCACTGGGGGAAGGGGGCTCTGTCCTTTCATCCTTGCAGAACGGATAGAGAGCCCTGGGTGGGTGGGGGGACAGGGGCAGCTCATGAAACTGGAAGTGAACACTTGGGCAAGAGGGCCTAACTACCAGGGGATTCCACTTCGACCACTTTAGCAGATGAGCACCTAGCAAGTGTACAGATGACAGTGGTGGCACTTGGGCAGAGGAATTCTGGGGCCTCAGGAAGAGGCAAGGATGGGCTCCTCCTTTATCAGCTCCTCCCACCCTGACCTAGGCTCCCTGGGATACCTGTCGAGGTACAGAGAGGGTTAGGACTGGAATTCAAATCCCCTTCTTGGCCTCCCATGAATGGGTGTGACATCATTCACCCCCATCCCCGTGGTTGTGAAATAACATAAATGCTCCATGAACCAGACCTTAACCTGACTTAAGGTGATAATCAGGCATTTGCTTTTCAGCACTTTCTCATCTGAAAAATGGTGCTAGCAGTGATCATCACTTGGTAATATATGCAGTTTCCTTTTTAAAATTTATTTATTAGTGCCTGTGCCATGGTGTATATGGAGGTCAGAGGAAAATCTCAAGGTTTTTGTGATCCACCTCTTTTTAGATAGGGTCTCTCGACACTACAAACAAACTGCCAGACTGCCAATAGGACTAGTTTTGGATTCTCCCGACTCTGCCTCCTAGTGTAAGCGCATTGGGATCACAGATGTGTGAGTCACTTTGCACCCAGCTTTACGTGGGTGCTGGATAATTGGACACGGGAGGTCAGGCTTTGCAAGCAACCACCTCAACCCAAGCTTATGCAGTTCCTAGCTCTTTGTGCTCATTGACTCTATCCAACATCCCATGAGGTGGGGACTGTGATTAGCCCCACGTCAAAAATGTGGAAACCAAGGCACGTGTAGCCAGTCAAAGGGCCAGGGTTGCACAGGTCTGCACGGAACCGAAGCGTGACCTGGAGATCTGCCTCTAGCGCACTCCAGTGCCCACTGTGCCTCTCTAAGCCTAGATGTCACTTGTGTGCCCTCGCGTGGATGGTGCGGCTGAGCACCAAGAGGCACCTTGAACTCCCATGGTCCTGTGCACTGGGCCCAGGTTTCGTTTTTGTTTTGAGACAAGATCTGGTTTACCTTCTAACTTTTAACTTTGGAGTAAAAATAAAAGTCTAACCGTATAATTTTGAAAATAATCAGAGGTAAGTTTAGATATAGTCACTTCATTTTAATATCTTAAAAGTCATAGAGTTTAATAAGCTAAGGCCAATAGCAAGGGAAGTCTTCATAGAACTGCGAGACAGAGAACAACGGTAAAGATTTCTGTGTATGTGGTGTGCATGCATACACACACCTGCATATATGAGCATGTAGAGCCAGAGGCTGATGGTGAGTGTCCTCTGCGGTCACTGTCCAGCTTATGCTCTACAATAGGGTCTCTCACTGAACCTTGAGCTCGTGGTTTTGGCTAAACTAGCCAGACAGCCCCAGGGATCTTTCTGTGTCCGCTTCTCCAGCACCAGGATTAGGGCACATTCCGTAATGCCCAGCATTTACTTGGGGAACTGAGGATTCAAATACAAGCCTTCACGTTGTCATGACAAGTACTTTACTCACTGAGCCATCCACCCAGCCCCAGTCTTTAAACTTTTACAAAAGAAATTATATCAGTGACTCTGTTACGGTATTTGAGAAATAAAGATGCTCTAATACAACTACCTTTTGGAGCCAAGCACCATGGTCTGTGCTGTAGTTCCATCTATCAGAGAGGATCAGACAAAAGAAGTGCTTGAGCCTAGGCGTTTAGAATTATATTTTGAATTTCTGTCCATTTTAATTATTCATCTATGATATGTTTTCCATTAGTTCCAAATTTTATTATCAGACACAAATTTTTTGAGATTTGCTTAATATATATACACAAATAAATATATATTTGGCTTTTTAAAACAGGGTCTCCCTCTAGCACAGGCTGCCTGGAATTTACTATATAGTCTCAGGGTGGCCTTGTACTCATGGCGATCCTCCTAGCTACTCTTTAAAAAGAAACATATCCTAATATAGAGTTTGAGGCCAAATGGGCTACCTGAGACCCTATCTCAAAAAACCAATACAAGCTGGGCATGGTGGTGCATGCCTTTAATCCCAGCACTCAGGAGACAGAGGTAGGAGGATTGCCATGAGTTTGAGGCATACCCAGTCCGATAAAGCCTTAAGAAGCATGTGTACTTTATAGGAGAGGAAATTGAGATTCAGAGAGGTTAAGTCACTTGCCCAGTGTCACACAGTGAAGGAATAGCACAACCGGGTTACAATTAGGCCACTTGGTTCAATGTCTGTGGGTCCTTACTACCCCCATCATAAGTATCTCCTTGGAATTTAGGCCCAACTCACATGAGGCCCAGGGTCTCTCCACAATCATATCAAACTGTTTCAGCCACCACAGCAAGGCTAGAAGGCATCAGCAGATGTTCATTGAAGACAGAGGGGGATGAGGCAGTGAAAGCCAAGGAGACAGGTGTCTAGGGACAAGACTCTGGCTGCCTAGGTATGCCTGGGAAGTGTGAGGTCAGCACACAGGAAGTGCTCAGTCAGCCTCCTAACAGCAGTGGAGAGCAAGGCACAATTCTGTCAGATGACTTAAGTTCCAATCCCGCATTAGCTGTATGTTCTTCCGAGTGTCGCATGTTCCCTCTGTGCCCCAGGTTCTTTGCCTGCTCATTGGGGACACTGTTGGGGTGGTTGCAGGGATGGTGCTGGCATCACAGGTTAGACATCATCCTATCAATTTGACCTTGCAGCAGTATCCATACACCTGTGTGGTCATTATCATGGGAGAGGGGACAAAGTGAGAGCCTAACCAGCTCTGCCCCAGTGTCTGTCATAGCCTCCTTTGCTGCCCTATGAAGAACACTTAGTAGGCATTAGGCTCTGACTGGTCTCTTTGTGGATGTATTCCCCAGAGCCTGATAGCAGGTGATCTTATTAAGATTACATGTCTTACTGATGGTCCCATGGTGGTATGTGGCAGAGACAAACTGAGCCAAGTCCTGCTCTAATCTTGTGAAATATTTATATATATTTATATTATATATTATATAATATTTATATATTATATAAATATCACTCATTGTGAAATATTTATATAATATATAAGGTTTATATATTCTATAAATATCACTCATTATGAAATATTTATATATATTTATAGAATATATAATACTTATATATTCTATAAATATCACTCATTTAACCCTCACAAGAACCTTGGCCCTAGGAATATTATTCAGCTGAATTTTATAGCAGGAAACAGGCTCAGAGACTTGCTTCAAGTCACCACATGGTAAGCAGATGAGCTGGGATTTGAACCCAGGTTGGGTGTATGGCAGTGGGGTACAGCAGTGGGGGGAAGGAGGGAAAAACATTTGGTGTGGGAAGATAGGAACAGGTGTGTCTGGAACCCTTTACCAGCATTTTCTGCCTCTTCTGCCAGTATCTTGGCTGAGCCAGCTGATCCTTATCTGCAACAGGTGGCCCAGCTTGACCCCATCAGCTTCTTGCTAACAAACAGACATCTGAGATAAGACTTGGTCTTCAGACTACAGGCATGCAGGGAAGCCAAGGCAGGGCGGAAGGGAACAGTTACCTTGGGCACACGAGACTCTGAAAGGCATCTGGGTCCCTGGGAGTGAAAGTCAGATGCCATCCAAGTCCTGAGCACTGTAGAACACAGGTTTCAGACTCACCCCCTCACTCCTACTTGTATTATTTGTCACTGGATAGCAAAAGACCCAGAAAACCACAGGAAATTTTACCTTACAGTGGCATCCATGCACCTCAACTATGGCTTGTGCTTGTCATGGCTATACATTTCATTTTTCAAGAAATCATTTTCCCTTGAGATGAATGACCTCACAATGGCCGATACTACCTACAAAAGACATGCATAGTAGGAGGAAAAACAAGTGACATCAAAATAGAAGAGAGAATATTTGGAAAGAAGGGATTCAATGGAAGAGGGATTTGGGAGGGAAAAGGAAGTGGTTGGAGAAGATTCTGATCATGGTATATTGTGTATTTCTGAATGTCGTCAATACATTTTTTAAAATCATTTTTCCAAGCCAGGCATGGTGGTACATGCCTTTAAACCCAGCACTTGGGAGGTAGAAATAGGAGGATTGCCAAGAATTCAAGGCTAGCCTGAAATTACATAGTGAATTCCATGTCAGTCTAGGCTCCAGTGAGACCCTACCTAGAAAAACTAAAATAAATACTTATCATTGACCCAATGGGCCACCCCGAGGCACTGTCCAGCAGCAGAACCTGCACTGCCTATAGGTCTGGCTGTGAAGTCCATGCTGTGCTCAGAAGTACGCAGCATTTGCATGTGTGCAGAGACGAAGCTTCTCCTTGGCACTGCTGACATTTAGGGCGGGACCGCGACAGGTGTTGGGACTATCCTGGCACACGCAGAGAGCTGAGCGGCAGGCCTGGCTGCTGACTGGATGCCAGCAGGGAAATATCCGTAAGCAGCTTGGACACCTCATTGCCATAGGTACCCCATGGGCACAGTCACCCCCAGTTGAAACGCGCTGGTTTAGATGGTCTGATCTGTGCCTACGAACATGTCTAAGTGGATGGTCGTGCTTCCACCCGTACACGTTTCTCTCCCTGCCCACCCTCCTTGCTCACACCACCTGGCCCCTACCTAGATCCAAGTTTGCCACCTCAGATGTCGCCATTATTCTTAAGGGACGCCTGACGATCGTCCCTTCCCTAGAGCCAGCCCACAGATGAGGGATGCTGTCAATGAGGAACAATATGTGAAAGCTGCTATGGAAACAAGACCCACTGTCTGCACAGGGATGAAGCTTGTCCTCTGTCTGACCTCTTCCTTCCTACTGCTGGGTCACAGCTCTGTGAGGATCCAGAGAGAAAGGCTATTATAGCATGAGAGAAGGTGGCTGAAGTCCAGAGAATAGGCGATTGTGACCTGCAAATGGGCAAGAAGTTGCTGGCACCTTCAGGAAGCTGGGGAACACCACACACCTGCACCCCAGCATTGCTCACTCAGTTACTCAGAATAATCCAGCAGGGTTTCAGATTTGTACTTTTCAAACCCATCATGTGCCTCCGAGCCTCCTTCTGAGTGCATCTGAATCTCCTGGGAGTTAGGTTTATGTTTATAAATCCAAGTAATAGACTAAAATAGAAGACCTGACAGTACCCTCTATGAGGCTGTGGAGCAATAAGGGTGTCTTGGCTCCTGACTATGAGAATGTGAAGTGGTGCAACTACTTTGGAAAGCATTTGGCAGCACTTCTCAAAAAATTTTAGGGCTGGTGAGATGACTCAGTGGTTAAGGCACTTGCCTCCAGTGCCTAGGCCTCCAATTCAATTCCCCAGCACCCACATAAGCCAGACCCACAAGGTGGTGGCCCTGGTACTCTCTCTCTCTCTCTCTCTCTCTCTCTCTCACATCTCTCTGTTTGAAAATGAATAAATAAAATATTTTTTAAAATTTCAAAACTAGAAAATGATAACAAAGAGAATGAAGCAGAAGTTATAATTAAAGAAGTCACTGAAGAAACTTCCCATAGCTAAAGGTTGAGATAATCAGTGCACTGAATACCCAGCTCAAATGATGAAATCAGACTGACCCTAGACATGTCCTGGTGAAGTTTGGAATTCTAGTAAACAGAAAATCTTAATGGCTTCCTGAGCAAGCAAAGAAATCACCTATAGAGGAACAAGAATCAGACTGACAGAGATTGATCTATCACCAGGTGCCTTAGATGCCAGAAGTCAGTGGTTCAGTAACATGCAAGTCCTGCAAGAAGAAGGCTTTGAGCGTAGAATTTTGTGTCTGTCCAAGTTGGCATTCAGTTTTTAGGGTAAAACCAAGGTTTTTTTATATTGAAGAATTAAAAATGTTTATTTCTTATGTACCATAGTTGAAAAGATTGCTGGGCAACAAACTCTAGCAATCTTAAATCTACCAAAATAAATCCAAAAAGAAAAGTAAAACTGGAAAATGAGACATTACTCCTAATGATAACAATGGACAGTTAAGAGCTTATTACCTAAATGTTAGTCAAACTAAAGAACACATTTTTTAAAACTTTAATGCCGTTTTGCCTACATCGGGTTGACTTTCTAAACTATTTTGGGGCAGAGAGGAATCTTACAGCAACCAAACAGGAAAAGCACAAGAAATGACAGGTGGGGTGATTAGAATAGAAAAACTGCCAAGGCTAGCTAAATCAAGATAAAGGCACTTCATTATTTATTATGATTAAATTTTTATAATAAAACGAGTTTAAATGCTTCATTTGCTTATTTTTATATTTTATTTTAAATTCTTATTTGCATGTTCATGTGTGTTTGTGCATCAGGGCTGCTGACCACTGTACATGAATGTCAGACACTTAGCCACTTTTTACATCAGGCTTAAGTGGGCAGCTTTAGAATTGAACTGGGGCTGGCAGGCTTTGCAAACAAGTGCCCTTAAAAGCCCAGTCACCTATCCAGGTTAACAATTTTTATAGTTTCAAAAGTACTTTGTTATTACTATGTTATCACTTAAACTCATCTGTAAATTATCTTTTCCCTAATGTGTGTGTTCAATCCTTAATATAATGAAAAAAGTTTGCAATATGCATATACCTCAGTAAAGCTGTTAAAATATCCATATCATATGGCCTGGAGATTCTACTTGTAAGTACAAAGCCCAAGGCAAATGAATGTATCTGGCTACCAGAAGGCATGTTTAAGAATATTCACAGCAAAGCTGGGTATGGTGGCATATGCCAATATCCCAGTACTTAGGAAGCTGAGGCTGAAAGAAGTGTTGCATTAAGCTTTAGGCCAGCTTGGGATAGTAGCAAGAGCCTATCTCAAAAAAGAAAAAAATCACAGTAGCATTTTGCCTAAGAAAACTTACCATCAAAGTTAATCAATAGTAGAATAAATAAAATATTTGCAGCATATTCACATAATGGAATACTACACAGTGATGAAAAATACATTAGTGGGAAGGCAGAGGTAGGAGGATCGCTATGAGTTTGAGGCCAGCCTGGGACTACAGAGTGCATTCCAGGTCTGCCTGGGCTAGAATTAGACCCTACCTTGAAAAATAAAATAGAAAGAAAGAAAGAAAAAGAATACATTACTTTGTACAACAAAATGAATATCAAAAATGACATTAAGTTTGGAAAGCTGCTCAGATTATTATTATTCCATGTATAGGAAGCTCAAGAAGAGATGAAACAAACCTTATATAGTGATACCTACAGGGTAGTTTATGCCATAAAGTGAATCAAAAGAATGATTATCCACAAAGTCAGATGTATGTGTCATGCAGAGTGAAGGACACAATTTGAAATGAGCCTCTGGAAGTCTCATAAAGCCTAGCAATGTTCTCTTGAGTGGTGGCACCTGGCTGAGAGACCAGCAAGCCCCAGTTGGGTTGCCAGCAACCAGAGGTCCTCATTTGATGCCAGTCCCCTGAAGAATGCCCCTGTGCTACTTGCTTTACATGGAGCATGGAGGCTCATGGAGGGTTACTGAAGGTGCTCCTGGGTGCTTGGAATACTGGACAGAGGGTGGCAGTTGTCTCTCATAAAGCCCCACACTAGGGAGGGAAAAAAAGCAAGGGAGTCTGCCCCCAGGCCAGGCTGAACCGGCCACCCTTTAGGGAAAGCAAAAGGACTAAAAAGGACTAGGGAAAAAGAAAAGAGCATCATCAGGGAGACAGCTGGTATCTGCTTCAGGCATCTGCTGAGCAAGGGTGGCGGGCTAGGGATGGGGGAACTTCAGACCTAAGAAGCGGTGGAAGACGTGGGTTGCATAGAGCCTGAGCCTTTTTAGCAAAGAGAAGAAAGGCCAGCTGCAACTACACCCTGCTGCTACCCAAGGTAGCTGATTACCATCCAGCAGCCCCTTATTTGCTGACCATCTGATAAAGTGCCAGCATCCCTGCTAGTGCCGAGGCTAGAAGGACCCACCCTTGTGGGATCAAGGACAACTGTGTTACAAAATGCACAGGCCAGGTGACCCAAGAGAGATCACACAGCAAGGGCAAGAGCCAGAGACAGAACTGAGTGAATACTTCTGGGGCACCGTCCTGAATCAGGCATGGCCCAGGAGGTCTGAATCAACTCCGTTTGTCCTCGGGACAACATGCCAATGTAGGTGCCATTAGCCCCATTTCCCAAATTCAGAAACAGGGCCATAGAAAGACTGAGTCTCCTACAAAAGGTCACACAGTTCATAGTAGCAGAGGCTAAATCAGAGCCCACTGTATTATTCTTCCTCATTTAGCTCATACCCAAGATTGGAAATGACAGTGTGGCTGGAGCCTAGCGAGTCACCTGCTCAGTCTGTCAGCATGTACTGACCACGTCCCAGGTACCAACAGCTTCCTTCCAGACTGGCGGTCATTACAACTGTGGTGGTTTGAATGAAATGTCCCCCCATAGACTCGTGTGTTTTAAATACTTGGTCCCCAGCTCGTGGCAATTTGTGAAAACTGTGGGAGGTGGCTGGAGGAGATGGCCATTGGGATGGACCTTTTGACTCTCTAGTTCAGCGTAGCTCATTCCTGCGGCATCATCACAGCTTATGTGACAAGTTGTGACTCTCAGTTGTCTGTTCTGTCATGCTTTTCCTGACATGATGAAACTTACCCTTGAAACTATAAGTTGAAATAAACCCTTTCCTTCCATAAGCAGTTTTTGGTTGGGTGTTTTATCCCAGCAACGAGAAGGTAACTGCTATAGTGATCCCATAGTCAGATAGCAAGGACAGCCAAAATTAACATGCAAATTTCCCCAGCATTGATGCCAAGGAAACCCTGTCTGGCACAAGGCCCTTAATTCCACTTAAATCATTGATTTAGCCTCTGAAAAGCACATGATAGCCTTTGCCATAAGTTTCTTAGTTTTTTGTTTTATTGATGTTTTTCATTGAGATCATGTCCTTTAAAAATATTTATTATTATTTATTTATTTGAGAGAGAGAGAGAGGAGGGAGAGAGAGAATGGACTACCAGGGTCTCTTGCCACTGCAAAAGAACTCCAGATACATGCACCACTTTGTGCATCTGGCTTTATGTGGGAACTGGGAAATCAGACCCAGACCTGTAGGCTTTGCAAGCAAGCATCTTAACCAATGAGCAATCTCCCAAGGCTGAGATCAGATCTTCTCTAACTAAAATTTGTTATGAGGATTTGACTTATCAATCACAAAATGATTGCAGACAGCCTCTTCCCCCATGGATTTCCCTATCTGGGCATTACTTCTGTCATATTACTTCCCTCATATCTCTTCCCCCTCTCAATTAGTCTCTGTTTTGTTTCAGGCACTGTGAAGTCATGAATATCAGGGCCACTTTGTGTCTGTAAGTTTGCGTTGTAAGCAGTCATGGCTCCTATGACTCATAGCTCTTATGACTCTTGGCTCTTCCTTTGGCTCTTATAATCTTTCCGCCACCTCTTCCACAATAGATCTTGAGCCCCCGGAAGAGTGACAGATGTCTCAGCGCTGAACACTCCACTGTCATTTCTTCTCAGTACTATGTTGTCTTTTTTGTTATCCCAGTGGTCTCTGCCATCTCTAGTTGTGGCCTCTTCTCTCACCCAAGCTGAGTATGAGGCTGGCTTCCTCCCAGTCAGGCTGTGGGCTGGCTGCTGGGTCTGTGAATCTGCTGTTTAGATCAGCTGTGCTGGATGCTGGTGACTCTGGAGCTCTGGCTCCAGGTGCTGGTCCTTGGGTGGAGGGCAGGTTCCTGTGAAGCTGCTGCAAAGCTGCTCCCTGGAATCCTCTTTCTGGTGCTCCCTGGCTAGCCCCGGGTGTCTCCTTCTTTGGGTTTTTGGACTGTGCAAGGCCGGGGTGAGTGGAAACTCTCTGGCTTTTGCTTTGCTCGACCAGCCCAGGCAGGGTCCCAGCACTGGTAAGCTCCTCTAGGGAATCTTACGAGCTGCCAATGGCTGCCAACCGCCTGGGCGGTGGTTGCCAGAAGCCCCATTTCTGTCCTGTTTCTCTGCTAAGACTAAAAACTCCCATGCACCTTCGGTTTTGGTAGAAGAGTGTATTCTGTGATCTCTCTGCCTTCTTTCCCTCCCCAGGTTGCCATCTTAACCGGAAGCCCCCAGATTTGCTTTATCCATCTGTCTGTTGATGGACAGCGAGGCCACTTCCTTATATTTCCTTTCATTTTATGGCCTGTCACTAGCATGCATGTCTGTTGACCTGGTGTCTGACTGGCTCGTAAGATTTCCTGGGGCAGAGTCCTAGTATGTCTTGTTCACCACTTTATACCCAGGGCTAAGGCAATGCCTGGCACAGAGTAGATGCTCAGTAAACATTTGTAGAGCCAATGAGCAAGTACATCTACAATAACAACCTGGTTAGGCCAACAGTGCCCATTTCACAGATGAAGGCATTGAGACTTAGATAAGTCAAGTGATGTCTCCAAGACTGAGCAGAAGCAGAACTAAGTCCATGGGCTGAACCTGCTTTCCCACCCATCTCTAGGTTTCTTTTAGAAATTTCTTGAATTGTTGTCCTGTCTTAGAACTGGATTTTCTGGCTGCAGGATGAGCTGGGTAAGAGAAGCACAGCAGTGGTGAGAGAGGGTGGTATAGCTGATTCAGTTGGGTGAGAGGGCTGGCTCCTAACTCTGAGGCTGTCCCCACAGTTCATAGTCTGATCCCACCAGGAGCAGGATGGCTTCTGACAGCAACTTGGATGGCAGCTGTTATGGTCTGAATCTATGGCTTTGACTAGGTCCTGAGGGCTCTGACCGCATCAGTGGATTTATCCATTGGTAGAGTCATGACCTGATGGTTTGATATGGAGATGACAGGAACCAGGAGGTGGGGCATAGCCTTGAAGGTTATGGCTGGTCACTGTCCCTCTCTGTTTCTCTCTCTGCTTTCTGGCTTCCCTGAGGGGAGCAGCTCTGCTCCAGCAGGCCCTCTTGCCATGAAGAACTGCCTCACCCAGCCATAATCAATGGGACCGGCCAGATGGCGGACTGAACCGTAAGTCAGAATAATTCCTTCTTCCTTTCAATTGGCTATGTTGGGTATTTGGTCACAACAACAAAAAACTGACTAACACAATCATCCACCACCTCCCTGGAGAGTTCTATCAGATCTTACCTCCTCTATGCGAGGCAGGAGGCACTGAGCCTTTTATTACTGGATCTCAGTTAGGCCTAGGAGGGGAAGCCTGGTGCCCCTCAGTGGAAACCTTAGCCTCCTGGGCAAGGAAGCGAGTTAAAGGGAGCTAGGAACTCTACCTCGCCCCCCTCCGCACCCTGGCTTCTTCATTGCACTGCTGATTGCCACTGCCTGCCTAGATCTGGGTGGAGTGGGACATTTTACTTACGTGTTGTGCATATTTATTAGGAAGAGGCAAATAAACTAGCTGCCTGCCAACTGTACCACGGCCTACACAGAGTTCTTCCTTCCCTGCCTGGGAAGCTGGAGACTGCAGAAAGGAGGGGCTGCTCTGGAATAGGATCCCTCCATGGTGCATACAGTCCTGGAAAAATCTCTAAGAGAATGTGTGCTATTGGCCAAAAATCTGAGCTTACCAGAAGTCCTGAAAATAGAGGGCTGGCATCCTTATTTTATAAATAAAGGTACTGATCTCCAAGAGGGCAGGTCACTTACTCAGGTTCACAAAGCAAGTGAATAGAGCTGAGACCCAGACAGGAAAGGCCCCCCAAACCTTGCATAGTGCCTGGAGAAAGGCAGGGCCAGAAGAGGACCACATTACTCCCCCTGGCACTGGTTCCTATGGGTCTAAACTAACTCAATTGTCCTGGTTCTTCTCAGTTGAAAGAGTAAGACGTGTCAGACTAGACTCTAGGGCCAAGTGGAGACTCAGAGCCCCCATCCAAACTGACAGGGAGCCTCCTGACCTCTCTCCCTGATATAAGGGCCACCCAGCCCCATCACTGCTTCGAGCTTGTCAGACAACCCACTGGTCAGCTTCTTGGGGCCTTGGTTTCCTCATATGTAAAATCAAACAGAACCTCAGGAGTGATGATGCAAACTGTAAGGAAGGAGACCTCATAGGTGTGTAAATGCATTTCTAACAGGAGGCAAGCAGGGCCGAGGACCATGGGTGAGGGAGGAATCAGAAGGCTATTCATCCCAGAGAGGGGCTATGACTTAGCCAGCGTCACACGGCATTCACAGCTGCAGACCACCTGCTTCCCAAGTTGCAAGGCCAGAGTCCAGGAGCCAAGCCAAGCTCTGCTTGGAGCGGAATCTTTTATGAAGCGCCATAAATCTCCCTGGAATCACTCCTGCCCACATCCCACAGGCCCTGCTTCACTGCCTCTGCCTCCCTGCAGGGTTTTTTCATTAAATTAAGTGTGGGGAATCCAATGCTTTTGATTACCCCCAGAGCATCACCTGCCACCTCCCTCCAGGGCTTCGACAGGCATGAGCTAAGGCAAAGATCTCACACATGTTCTTAAAGGGGATGAAGATGTCAAGGTAAAATATTATTTTTCAAGATGTTTGGCTTGTCCCTGGAATAGATGTCAGCAAATCCCACTAGGTGTATCCACACAACCTCTACATAGCTCTGGGAGGCACAAGTGGCCGTGTCTCACAAATGAGAGTTCAGAGCAAACAAAGGCCTCCGTTTCTTAGAAGTGTAGAGGGAGGGATTGAAGACGTATGAACCCACATTGTTCTAGGGCACCGGTCAGAGGGAACAGTGTGAGCTGCAGCCAGAAGGAGGCAGGAAGCAGCCTCGACAAACCCTGTGAGGTACATAGACTTCAGCATGAAGGGTGCAGGGAGAAGCTCAGGCAAACCTGTGCAGCACACAGACTTCAGCCTTGACTTCTTTCACAAGCAGTTCGCATGCTCAGCTGGTGGCACCTGGGACCTTTGGGCCCCCAGCCCCACCCCCACCGCCATCACCTTGCCCCCCCTCCACAGCCTCCCTGAAGGAAAGCACCACTACTATTCCCTTTCATACGGTAAGAAGAGGAAACACTGGGTCCCTACAGCAGATGTAAAGTGGCAAGTGTGACAAATCGGGTCACGTGGCACTGCCTGCTTAGAAACTGCAGAGGTTTTCATGAAAAGAACCCCAAGATCTGTGCTTGGCCCAATGGTCCCTTCTTACCTCTTTCATCCTCAACTCTCCTGCTCTGGGGCACATGTGGTGGCCACGTGGCACTCCAGCCTTCGAACACCCAGGTGCATGTTTACCCTAGGGCTTGGCCGCTGCTGTTGCCTCCACTAGAAATCCTGTTCCCCCAGGTCTTCTGAGGCTGGTCATAAAATAAATGCCACCTCCTCTTGAGGCCCTTCTCCCTCAATAAACCCATATTCATTTGTCATTCACCTCTCCCCATCATGTCTGGACCACCTTCCCTGTTCCACAAGGGCAGATACTGGGCTTGTTCATTCTTGCACCCAGCCTGGGCTAGCTGAGGTTAGGATTAGGTCCATCACCAGCCACAGACAGAAGGAAGACAGCAAATGCTCAGGGTCCCTATGATGGCTGGCAACCTTCCTCCCCTGCCACCCTAGAAGAGTCTGGACCCCTGATTCAAAGGTGCAAAGGAGTTGGGTGCTGGGAAGATGGCTCAGGAGTTCAAGATGTTTGCTTGGAGGCTAGAGAGATGGCGCAGTATTTAAGGCCCTTGCCTGCAAAGCTTAACACCCTGGGTTTGATTTCCCCCATGTAAAGCCAGATGCACAAAGTGGCACATGCATCTGGAGTTTGCAGTGGCAGAAGGCCCTGGCATATTCTCTCTCTTTCTCTCTCTCTTTCTCTCTCTCTTTCTCTCTCTCTCATTTTTGCTTGCAAATAAATAAATGTATTTTTTAAAAGTTTGCTTGGGGCTGTAGGGATGGCCCAGCGGTTATGGTTCAGTGGTTAAGGGTACTTGCTTTCAAAGCCTGACAGTCCAGGTTCAATCCCCAGTATCCCTATAAAGCCAGATGCACAAAGTGGCACCTGTGTCTGGTATTCAGTTGCAGCTGCAGGAGGCCCTGGGGTACTCATTCTCTCTCTCATAAATAAAAATTTTTAATGTAAAAATATTTGCTTGCAAAGCCTGCAGAGCCAGGTTAAATACCCAAGTCACCCATATAAGCCAGATGCAAAGAATGGCACAAGCGGTGACCACACACACGCACGCGCACGCGCGCACACACACACACACACACACACACACACACACACACACAAAATGTTTTTAAAGGTGATGGGGGTGAGAGGCCCATTTCCCCCAGGGAAAATGCAGAGGCCATGTGGCATAAGAAGAAGAAATGGCCATCGCTCCTTGGCCTTTTGGCTAAGACCAAGTGTAGAAATGGCCTAGAACATGAATAATACCAATGCTCTAGAAGATTATTTGGCCGTTAAAAATGACAAGTGTGTCAGGTGTGCTGGCGCACACCTTTCATCCCAGCACTTAGGAGGCAGAGGTAGGAGGATGGCCATTCATTTGAGGTCACCCTGAATCTATTTAGTGAATTCCACATCAGTCTGGGCTAAAGCGAGACCCTACCTCAAGCCCCCCCCCAAAAAATGACATGTGTAAGAAATAATATCTGTGGAGGAAAGCCTATACAGAATTGCAGGCAACAACAGCTGCAGGAAATCTGAGTCTTACTCTGGCCTTGTTTATACAAGCAAAAGGCTGGAAACAACCTTTGTAACCACCTGGAGAGCAGCAGTAAATAAACCATGTCCATTATGGCCATGGATGAAGCAATGAGAAGAATTTTTTAATAATCCAGGGACATGCTAACCCTTGGAAGCCAAGTGAAGTAAAAACAAAGAGAACAATATTGTGGTGTAATTGTGACAAAAATAGAGAAACAAGAAGAGGAAATCTATCAGAGTGCCATGGGATGGTTGGCAGAAGATGGTTCTAGCTTTCTTATTGGTCTTTATTATCAAACTGATCTGCATTTAAAAATTACATGTTTAATCTGAAAGTCACAATGAAAGGAACTGATTTTTTAAAGATGATTTAAAAAGGCCAAAAAACTGTGCACTTATCTGTGCACTATGGGAAAGGAGGACGTTGTGGTGCCTTTGTTTATTTCTTTTTCTGTGTGTATGTTTGCATGAATGTGGAGGTGGTGGTGATGTGTGTGTGTGTGTGTGTGTGTGTGTGTTTGCATGTTGAGTTTAGAGGACAGCCTTGGGTGTCATTCTCAGTAACACCATCCACTTTTTTTTTTTTTAGATAGGGCCTCTCATTGGCCTGGAACTCACCAATTAGTGAACTTTAGAGATCTGCCTGTCTCTGCCTCTCCAGCACTGGGATTACAGGAACCCACCACCATGCCCAGCACTTTACATGGAGTCTGAGGATCCAAATCAAGCCTTCATGCTCACAAGGCAAGCATTTTATCCATTGAGCCATCTCCCCAGCCCATACCTTTCTTTACTGATGTTTGTGATGGTTAAGTTTTATTGTCAACTTGACCTTTCAGAAATTTTTGGTGGTTCTCTGATGTTGTTCACGGGAAGGCAGCCCTCTCAGTAGGGGACAGGATGTAAGGAAGCTGAGGGGGCGGGGTTTAGAAACAGACATCCTTTCTTGGGAGGGCATTGAAGGAAAGAAATTCCAGAGACTCAGAGAGTCAACAAGCCCTGAAAGGGTTGGGAGACCCCACCCTAGGCTATATAAAGGGGGAGAAAAATCTCTCTCTTCCCTCTGCCTGTTTTGTTGGTGTGCATGTTGGTGTTGGTGATAGGTTTCTCCCTGTTTGGAACTGTGAAAGGGGGCCAGCCTCTTTCACCATTATAGAACTACCCTTGGATGTGTAGCTTCAATAAATCCCTTCCTCCCATAACTGTGCCTGGTTTAGAGATTCATCCCAGTAGCATGTGGCTGACTACATTAATGTTGCTGTGTTTTATCATTAAAAAGAGTTTAAATGCCCAACTTTTACAATGCCCAATGCCCAATCTTTTATAAGGTTGTTTTTCTTCTTCATCAGGTACAAGAAAAGGGAAGAACCATGAAATGGGCCCACAGGAAGTCTGAGAGCCAAGCAAATCTTTCCCATCTGAGTCTGTCACCTCAGCTGTACAATGGGGTTTTAGTCTGGTTTTTCTTACAATAACACAATGCCTAAGGCAGGCTAACTTGATAGGGGAAAAAAGATTCATATTGACTCACAGTTCTGGATGTAAAATCTTAGGAGCCTCATCTGGTGATAGCCTTTCCCCTGAAGAATCCCAAGACCATGCAGAGTATCATATGACATTTTAGGGAGTATACAGCTCTCTCTCTCTCTCTCTCTCTCTCTCTCTCTCTCTCTCTCTCTCTCTCTGTATGTGTGTGTGTGTGCTGTCTGTCCATTTTCTTATAAAGCCACAGGATCCAATCATGAAATATCTACCCTATTGACCTTTTCTAAGCCTAATCAATTTCCAAAGTGGCACCTCTAAATATTAGTTTGGTAGTTTCTGTCCTCTTACTACCATTAACTTAGATTCTAGGGCATGAACTCCGTCCTGAGTTTACAGGGGACACAGAATTTTTATAACAAAGCACAGAGTTAATCCTTCTGTCTCCCCCTGCTTTCTAGGATTCAGATCTCTAGAGAGGCTAGGCCTGTGCCCAGCACTTAGTAGGTGCTCAGTTAATGCTGACCACTCTGTCCTCCAAGATCCTCTTTAATATCGTGACAAACGTCCTTGTTCACATCACTTTATGTACCTGTGCTAAATATTTCTCTAGAGTACATAGAAAAGTAGCAGTAGGACCAAAAGGTATCGGCACTTTCTAGACTGACAGTTATCTGTCCAATTCCTTCCAATGTGGTTCTACCCAGATTGCATAGTCAGTGTCTACTTTTCCCATGGTCTCACCAACACAAGGTACTAGGAATTTTAAAAATTTCCTTAAAAGTTGATATCACCTATTTCTTCCATGAGCTTCTTCCCAAAGATACAATAGTCCCCTAAAATGGTGCAGTTGTCCATTGTTTATTGTATTTTCCTTACTATTAAACCTGCTCACACCTGTTGCCATCCAAAAATGTGATGGTTTCATCCAGGTGCCCCCCACAAATGAATGTGTTCTGAATGCTCAATACCCAGCTGATGGCAGTTTGGGTATTGGAACCTTGTTAGAGCTGTGTCCTTGGGGGGGGGTGCGGGTTTATGTGAGTTATAGCCAGCTTCCGCTTGCCAGTGTTTGGCACACTCTCCTGTTGCTGTTGTCCACCTGATGTTGGCCAGGAGGTGATGTGCACCACTCTGCTTATGCCATTGCTTCCCCTAAGCCATGATGGAGCTTCCCCTCAAGTCCATAACCCCAAATAAACCAAATTCCTCCACAAACTGCTTTTGGTCGGGTTCTTTTCTGCAGCGATGAGAGAAAGCTGACAACTACAACAATACTACTTATCTTCTCTTACTCATGGGAATCTTTCTGCACTTAGAATATGATTCCTTATCAGTGGTGTAGGTCATACATAAGTACTCTTCTTCCTAGTCTAAGATTCAGCTTGAACCTTGTGGGTGGTTTCTCATGTCGTACACAGCTTTTAACTTTTTCTTTTCCAATTTGTCACTCTGTTTCCTCATGAAATCTGTTTTTAATATTTTTAATTTATTTGAGAGAGACAGAAAGTATGAGTGCATTTTGTTGGGAAGGAAAAATGGCCAGATGTACACAGATTTATGGGCTGTGGCCAGTGGTTTGGCTGGATGGTCTGGGTCTTGGAAGGAGCACAATTGGACAATTGGTGAGAAAGACATTTGGGGGAGATGCATGTGGATAGACCTCTGAATGGACAAAGGATATAAGAATACTTGTGTCCCATGTTAATGCTCATCAGAAGGTGACCACATCGGAGAATGACTTTAATAATCAAGTAGATAAACTGACCTGTTCTGTGGATTGTGGCCAACCTCTTTCCTCAGCCACCCCTGTCATTGCCCGATGTGCTCATGAACTGGCCATGGTGGCAGGGATGCAGGTTATGCATGGGCCCAACAACATGGACTTCCATTAGCGAAGGCTAGGGCTGCTGCCGAGAGCAGCAGCAAAGACCAACACTGAGTCCCTGGTATGGTAGCATTCCTCAGGGAGGCCCATTCAGCAATTTGGTGGCAGGTTGACTACATTGGACTACTTCCATCATGGAAAGGGCAGCATTTTGTCCTTAGTGGAATAGACACTTATTCTGGCTATCGATCTGCTTTTCTTCCCTGGCGTGCTTCTGTAAAAGCTACCATCTTTGGGTTTACAGAGAGCCTTATCCACTATCATGGTATTCCACACAGTATTGCTACAGACCAAGGAACTCATTTCACAGCCAAGGAAGTACAGCAGTGGGCTCATGATCATGGAATTCACTGGTCTTACCATGTGCCCCCTGAAGCATCTGGCTTGACAGGATGGTGGAATGGCCTTTAAAATAAACAGCTACAGCACCAACTAGGTGGCAGTAGCTTGGAGGGCTGGGACAGGGTTCTCCAGCAGAGGGTGTATGCTCTGAACCAGCATCCTATACATGGCACTGTCTCTCCTATAGCCCAGATTCACAGGTCCAGGAATCAAGAGATGGAAATGGGAATGGTACCACTTACCTTCACCCTAAGTGATCCATTAGCCAAATCTTTGCTTCTTGTTCCTGCAACCTTACATTTCACTGGCTTAGAAGCCTTGGTTCCAGAGTGGGAATGCTTTTGCCAGAAGGTACAAAGAGCATTCCACTGAACTGAAAGCTAAGATTCTCCCCTGGATGCCCTCCAATCAATAGGCTAATAAAGGAATTATACAATGTTAGCAGGGGTGATTGATCCAGACTACCAGGGAGAAATTGGACTGCTCTTCCACAATGGAGGTAAGGAAGAGTATGTCTGGAGTGCAGGAAACTGTATAAGGTGCCTCGGTGTTACCATGCTGCTATCAAAGTCAATGGGAAACTACAACACCCCAATCAAGGTAGGGTACAAGGAGGACAGACTGGCACTGCTGAGCTTCTATGGCCCTGAAGCTGATTTCTGTGTTAAAAAACTATTTCCTGAGCCTTCTTGGGCTGCTGTGAAAAGATAGCCCATGGCACAAACACCCACCTTCTAAGCAGAATCAGAATGTTGATTCCGTGTCCTTTGCTCACAAAACACAAGAAAGGGGTGCTCTTGTTTTAAAGGAAAGGGGAAGGAAAATCCAGTCCAATTTCATGTTATCCTACTGGGAATGGGAGAAGGGACTCTGCTCACTGACATCATGGTCCACATTATGGAAAAGAGCTTTTGAAATTCAAATCTTTATTTGCAGTTCTGGAGGTATAAGGAGGCTGTTAAAATCAGCCCGAGTATTGACACTGCAGTTATTAAAGCCAAACAAAAGATTCCCTTCCTAGGTCTAGTTGGTTCTCCTTAAATTTATCAGGGTCCCTACTACTTGGTTTAAGGCACTGAGCAGATGTTTCACAGCAGGGAGGACATTAGCTCCAGATGCTGCCTGTTTCATGATGCATGTACACTCGCTGGTGGGAGTGCGCGCACACACACACACACACACACACATCTGTGTTTCCCTCCTGCATTTGGCATGCCTGTAAGGACTGTATGTAACCCCTGCCTTTGGTTCTGACAGAGAGATGAGCAGCAGGAGCAAGTAGCCAATCAAGTCCCACCCTATCGTCATCCTGTTGTCTCCTAGGTAACCAGCACAGGGGCACGTCAGCTAGCTGTGTACCACAGGACACACACACACACAGGAGCATTGCTTCCTAACAACCTGTAATTCCAGACATGCAGCATGTGCTTTCAGAACCCTGGACAGTTCCCAAGGCCAGTCCACATTGCCAAGGCTTCCAGCCTCTGTTGGCAGCCTCCTTTCCCACCTCTGCCCTCTTAGTGTAACATTCCTGTGCTTGGGATGTCTCTCCCTACTGCCATTCACACCATCCACTATTCAGAACCTTGCTTATCTCTGGAGTTGGCCTGAACCCTGGGTTAAGTCCCCTGAAGCTCCCATCACAGTCCCCTGCAGTCAAGGCTGGATAGTGCTCTTGCCTCTCAGAATCAGGGTGTCTCAGTCTTCTTTTCTGGCCTTCATATCATACTGTCTGACCTACATGACCCCTGCAGACCATTGATTTTTCGATGCACCTGCTGCTCCTTGGCCCTCCTCTGTTGTGGTCCTAACTGAGTCTTCTCCTTTACTCCCAGCTGAAGTTACCTTCCCTGACAACCCAACACCCTGCCTGAAGAAATCCCCTCTCCAAGTGCCTGTGCTGTGTCCAGTCATGAAGGAATCTGAAACCATCCCATCCACACTGACTTTCACACTGTTCTGTCTCCCTGTTGAATGTCAACAGTCACAGCAGAGCTTTGTTTTGTTCACCTACTGAATTCTCTGCACCCAGAACAGGGCTCAAAAATACTGTATCTCTCCTTCTCTCTAGTGAAATTTCAGGTGTGATGACTTCTATAAGCCCTCTGGCTAACATTCCAAGAGGTTACTGGAGAGCAGAAAGAATGGCATAAGGAGTGACATGAATCAGACCACACCACAAGAAGATGCAGCTGTTTGACAGACATCCGAGTGGCTAAAATCAGTTGCACAACACCTCTTAGTTCTCACTCCATGTGTCCCAAGCACTGAGCATCTTGAATATATGCTGTCTGAGGGAATGGAGCAACTTGAAACTAAAGACTGGCTTTTATTTTCTAACGGCACAGCCACTAATCAGATGGGACACTTGCTGCAGTGAATAGAAGAAACTGTTGCTGACTACAGGACCATGAAGGGAAGGTGGAGCAAGAACCACAGGACCTCCAACCCCATAGCCATATGTTTCTTTCTTCAAGAAATATGGCTACTACTTTAGGTCCTAAAACTGTGCAGAGTGGTCCCAACACAGCCCACCTCAGTGCACAAGGACAGGCCGTAAATTAAGTAGCCACATGGTCAACACAACCCTCTGGATTCCCCCAAACCCTAGCAGTGGAGATCCTTGTGCAGGCCATTTGTGACCCAAAATCCACACTGGCTCTCTAGTTCTCCACTGACCAGTGAGTGCACCAGGTTATTTCCCCAAATCAGGCCAGAGATAACCATCAGAAAGGAAGATCAGATGGGTGTTTCTTGAGCACCCACTATGTGCTGGTCTCTACACTAGGACATGGCAACATAGACTCTTCATGATGCCCTTCCCATTAATGGGTGAAAATGAACTGAAGCTTCAAAAATTAGGTAATGGGAAGGAGGAAAGAAAACAAAGAAAGGGCAGCATGCCCAAGGTCACACAACTGATACTCAGCAGAGGACCCTGCTCTTCTTCCTCAGGCCTTATAATTATTCTGTGTGGTACCTAGAGAAGCGAGTCTTGCTCAAAACATCCCTTTGACTGGTTGCAGGTCCCCTCATCTGTGGCCCTGTTTCTGCATCTCTCTCTGCCCTCTCTGCTTGACTGACTCTTATGGAGGGGGTGCCCATACCTCAGAGACTCTCCTCAGAGACAAGCCCTCAGGAACCAATTTCCTGTGGCCCAAAGAAAGCTGGAGACTTTGTCTCTTTCAAATAGTAATTTCCTGCTGGTGCAGGTGAATGCAACAGCCACCTTCGGCTTTAGCACTGAGCTCAAAGGTCAGTCGCAATGATGCACTGAGGAGGTGGCCTTTGCCCAACAGATGGTGGGCAAAATCATCATAGGTGTCACCAGCCCACATGTCTTATTTCATCCATGTCACACGAATGCCTCATGTGCATCAAAAATGCCACCTATGTGCCCCCATACTGTACTTCACATAGTGTTGTATACACACCACCAAATGACTCGGACATTATAGCCCCCACTTCCAAGCCTGCAATTGGCTGCATGCTGGGCCAGGGCCAAGACCTCGTTTCAATTTCCTATAGTCTGGGTCAGAACATGCTGGATCCCCTCTTTAGACAGAGAATGAGCTTTGGAGAGAAGGATATCTTGGCCAAAGCTGCCCTATTTTCCAAAGGGCCATATTCAGCCTGAGCCAGACTTCCTTAGTTTACTGGATCCTAGCTCCTTGGAGTAGGGGGTGCTTCTGACAGCCTCCTCCCTCAGTCTCAGAGAAGAAACCCCCTCAGTGCCCCAAAAGCCACTGCATCTCAGGAGCTCCTCCTTCAGAGGAGTGGAGAGTGGGCCCCTCAGCTTCTGGACTCTAGGCTTGCCCTGGTCAGTGCCACAGGCTAAGGCATAGCTCCTGGTCCCTCACAGCCTTAGCAGGGGTGAGAAACCCTGGGACCAAGAGAGGGGGCAGTTCTCCCAGGCTCCCTTCCTCTCCACTCTGTCCTGGGTTGAAAATGGATCCTTTCCAATGAGATTGAGCAGGACCCGACTTTGGAGGAGGGCACAACTGGAGAGAGAGAAGACTGGAAACTATCAAAGGCTTTTGGGGCACATAAATTTGGGTTGTTATCCTAAGTATCCTATGACTTGGCTGTATGACCTTGGGAAAGGAGCTTCATCTCTCCAAGGCTGTCCTCACCCGCAAAGAGGAAGGAGTCATAGTGCCCCAGGGATAGTCGCCAAGGTTAAAGGCAGAGGCCCCTAACGTGAGGAATGGGATAGTAGCTGCAATTCTCACTGCCTCACATCGTCCCTGACTGGTGGCCCTGGCAATTTCTTATTAGCGTGGAACCCAAACTTTGCCAGGAGATAGCAGTGCGTCCTTCTTCCTCCTCCCCACTGTCCGCGGTTCAGACACCAGGTAACGAAGATCCCCCGCAGGAGTCCGGCTAAGGGCTGCGCAGCATCGCTGCGGCAAAGGGAGGCCTGGCGAGGGATCCCTAGGGGCACGCTGGCCCCTGGGCCACTTCAGAGACTGCGGACTCGGGGTTCCTGCAGAGCCGCCAGGCGTGCGCAGGAAAGTTGGGCGTGCGCGCTCTGAGGCTCGGGGTCCGGGCTCCGGCTGCTCACCGGGTGCGCCTCGCTGGGTTCAGACCCCGCAGCCACGCGTCCTGCGGCGACTCCGCCGCGACCCGCTCCGTGGGGCCTCGGGTCCCCGGGATCTCGGCCACGAGAGTGGGCCCCGGCCGGCCCAGTCCAGCCCGGCTCCGTGCGGTGCCGCGCGCGTCCTACCTTCGTCCGGTAGCCGCTGCAGGCAGAGCGCGAGGTTCCTACGCCAGCCCCGCATCCCCGCGGCCGCCCAGCAGCCCGACCCGGCCTGGCCAGCCCGGACCCGAATCCGGACCCTCCCCCGCCCGGCCGGGCTCAGCGCAGCGCCGGGGAGGCCGCGGGCCCAGGGCGCGGGGCATGGGTTGCCCGCCCGGGTGTCGCCACGGCTGGGCTGCGGACACCGGTCCTGCCCGCCGCTCAGCAGAGGCTCCCGAGAGCGCGCGCTTTCCCAGCGCGGGGGCGGAGCGGTGCCAGGGTGGCGCGGGAGCCAGGCGGGGAGGGGGAGGCTTGAGCCTGGCACTCTGCTAACCTCCACTGGGCCCATCAGCTCCAACCTCCTCAACCCAGGGCTCCTAGCCAATAAGTGCCAGAATTCATGAATGAATGAATCAGTGAGCAAGTGAGTGAATGAATGAATAAATGAATGAGTCTGAAACGTGTGATTGAGTGAATAAATTAGTTAAATGATCAATAAGGAAATTAATAATTGAGTTAGTGTTTGGATGAATGCGTTAATAGCCTCAAGCCTGGAGAGACAAAAGTGATCCAGGACCCTGCACTGGTGCCTCACTCATGACCTAGAGGAAAGCCTTGGGCCTGTACCTTGTAGGGGAGGCCAAAGCAGCTCAGAGAGGGCAGCTTATCTAAAGACGCATCACAGTGCAAAGGCTGGGTCTGCTGGAGGAGTTTCCAGGCTAGCCTTGGGTACCATGAGACCCTGTCTGAAGAAGGAGGAGGAAGTGGAGAGAAGGAAGGAGCAAGAAGAGGAGGAGGGAGGAAGGACCTGCATTCACATTTGCTCTGGTATGTGGAAGTGACTTCTAGTAGACACACTGATCTCCCCTAACCCTCAGAAGAGGAATTATGTGACTCTTGAAATTTTTAACCCTGAAAGATACATTATGTATCCAAGAAAAGTCAAAAGTCCATAAAATAATGTTTGCAATGATATTTTTAAAAATGTATGTGTCATTAAAGGCTGCCTCCTCTCAGCCCAGCCAAGCCAACCTATTTGACTGCACACTCTTTCCCTCGGTTCAGTGGTTCTTCCTGGTCAACAGCAGAGAGTGATGGGTCTGATGGCTGGAGCACAGTCCATCTCTCATGAACGTTGGGAGGAAGGTTAGGCCCTGGCAGAAGCCTGGATTTCTCAGTGTTTAGCTGTGTGTCCTTGGGCAAATCATTGATCTCTCTGAGCCTCATGTTGTCCATCTGCAAGTCTGAGATAATCACAATGTCCCAGCATGTCTAGTTAGGAGCTTGTGTTCCAAAAGAGAGCTCAGTGGTGTGCTCATGGGAGCTTAATCTGATCAACACAGCCACCTACATTTTGGCATTCAGAAGACACAGTTTTGTAAGCAAGAGTATATCAGATCCCCAACACTTCTGAAAGGCTAGTGTAATGATCCCTGTTTAGCAAATGAGGGCACGGTTACTCAGATTAAATGCTTTGCCCAAAGTCACACAGCTAGGAGTAGCAGAACTAACATTTAGATCAGATCTGCCTAGCCCCAAGTCACCACAGATAGCACTGCCCACAGAGTCTGACATTCATACTTATCACTTATTTGTGCTCCTGCAGCCCTGGGTGGGTCGCATCAAAGTTGATGTTCAGTAGAGCACAGGCTCAGGGTAGGGTGAGGGAGGGCCAGATCAGCCAGGCCTGAGTTTGCTTGGTGGCTGTGAGCATCTCACAAGAGAATAAGTCTCCTAGGCAGCAGAACTGTGAGTAGTTCCTGTCTCTACCCAGATTGATGGCCTCAGTGGCTAGGATGCAGCAGCTCTGATGGAAACTGGACAGAGGCAGAATCCCTGCATGAGGGAAGGGTGTCCTAGCGGGGGCCAGTGAAGTCTGCAGGGCCCAGGCCCAGGAGCACCCCAGGGGCAGGAGGGCTGATGGACAGCATGCATTCATGAGAAGGATGTTCCGTGATCTGTTGCTGCAATTAGAATGCACCAAAGCAGAAAAACAGCCATTTCATTATGGTCATGAGTTCTCTGGGCAGGAAATTGGGCTCAGAAGGGATGTGAGACCTCAGCTGGGAAGAGGTGAAGTGTTTTGTGGGACAGTGATGATAGTTTAGGGCTACAAAATGGGAATAAAATGATTCCTGCATGTGGAAGCTGTCATGAGGGCTCAGTAGTCAGTGTGAGGAAACATCTGCTGCTGCTTTTCAAGAGGTGGATGTAAGCAGTGAGTGCTATTTTCATTGGATGAACACTGAGAAACGGCAGCTGTAGGGGGAGTGTTATGGGGTCCATGGGGCCAATTGATCTAAAGGCTTGCTTGGCAGCTGCCACCTTAGTGGCAACCAGCCCAGCATGCTGGCTTCATAGTGCCCACTCCCATCCCCCAGACCTCAGGCCTCTGAGAGGTCTGAATGTGTCACAAAACCAGATAGGGACCAGACTCAACCAAGGTCATTTGCCAAGAGGGTGCAGGCCGAGGGGCAAGAGCTCCCTGAAGAGGCAAGCAAGGGATTGACTTGGTTGAAGGTGCACAGGGCTTCTGCTCTAGAACTCTGACTACACTTCAGGACATAGACTAGACATTGATGAGGACAGGCAGAACTGGGTCTGATGATGGGCAAGGAAGTGGGGGGTGGGAGTTCCTGAAGCAAAGTATGGAAGAAAGCACTATTTATCCTTTTAAAAAAACCTAAAAACCAGAGTAGGAAGCCTTCCTGGAATTTAACATATGGGTTGACAATGGCACACACATTAGGTTTATAAATATCTGCATGTTTTGGAATGTACAAATCACTTTGCCTGTGATGGGCCTCCAGGGTTCAGAGACTGGTCCAAAGGTAATCACCCCTTCACAGGCTGGCCCTCGGAGTGAGGTCTACATGCAGTCAGCACTAATGGTAGCTCTGCAATAACTGCAGAGCCCAGGAGGCTCCTGGCATCCTTTGTATTCTGGTCAGGCTCCTTTACAAGGCATCACACTGGGCTGAGACTAGCCTCAGCTTTTTCTTCATTCCTTCCGATAATTGCTGCCAGGCACTTGGAAATCTACATGTTCATATACACTCCCCTTCCAAAAAATAATCCAAATATTTCCACAATGCTAAGCATTAGCAAGCAAAGGTTTTTAAGTTACTTAGTCCTAAATCCAAATTCTAGAGCCATAATTTCATATATTCACTCTGTGGATGTTTGGTGACCACCTACTACTATGTGTAAGTCACTGCACTCTGTGCTAGAGTGTGTATCATTGACTAGACCAAAATCTGACTCTCAGGAGTTAATGACCTACCAGAGTAGCTCATTTTGCTGCTTATGCCTCTCTGAGCCTCGACTTACCCACTTGAGATGAGGAGGCCAGGTCCTTATGCTTGCACAGTAAGTGCTCTTACCTGCTAAACCATCTTCTCATTCCTTTGTTTTTCTTCTGATTTAAAAAAATTGTATTTATTTCAGAGAAAAAGACAGATAGAGCTAGGCGTGGTGAGTGGCGCATGCCTTTAATCCCAGCACTTGGGAAGCAGAGGTAGGAGGATTGCCATGAGTTCGAGGTCACCCTGAGACTACATAGTGAATTCCAGGTCAGCCAGGCTAGAGTGAGACCCTACCTTGAAAAACCAAAAACCAAACAAACGAAAAAGATAAACAGAAAAAAACAGAAAGCAAGCATGCTAGTGCCGCTTGCCATTGAAAATGAACTCCAGACACGTGCCACTTTGTGCAACTGGCTTTACATGGTACCGAGGAATCCATCCTGGGCCATCAAGATTTGCAAGCAAGGCTGGTGTGCTCCAGGCAGGTGCACGATCTGGTTTATTTTTCAGAGGGCAGCAAGAACCTGAGGGCAACCTAGTTCTACCAACAAGACCAGAAAAGATATAGGCAAGAGATGAACCACCCATAGCACATCAGCTAGGGCCCTTGTGAAACCACAGAAGAAGTCGTGAGATGAGCAAATGCTCTCACAGAGAGCCAGTCAACCTGGCCAGGATGATGGAGAGAGATGCTGAGGATAAGATTTGCAAGCAATCACCTTTAACTGCTGAGTCATCTCCCCAGCCCTCCTTTCTTTTTAAAAAAGTGATGTGAGGGCTATCCAGCTGGTTCAGTGGATAAAGCACTTGCTGCTCAAGCCTGAGTACCTGAGTTTGATCCTCAATCCACATGGAAAAAGCTGGAAGCCATGACCAGCTTCTGTAATCTAGTACACTGTCATTAACATGGGAGGTGGAGACCATAGAATTTCACAGGAACTCAGAAGCTGGTAGTGAGCACAGCAAATAACAACAAGAACTCGAGAGATCCTACCTCAAAACAAGATGAAAGGCAAGGACCAACCTGAAAGCTGTCCTCTGCTTTCCACACATGTGCTATGGCATGCATGCCCCACACTCATATGTGAACACACACATACATCACATGCATACGCACATGCACAAAAAGTGATTCAGCCTTTTAGGATCTCACAGTTTAAGTTTGCATTTCTCAAGATTGTTTGGGTCTTGTTCACTTGCTTCATATCTTGGTAGTACTCTGTTTCTCTTTTCTTCCTTGCTGGAGGAGTGTGGCTTGTTCATATATCCAAGTGGTATGGGTCTAGGTGGGGGACAGCGTTCCCCGATCTCCAGAGATCAAACTAGAAGGATCTATATGAATCTATTGAAAACTATATTATGAACCTCATGATTATCCATGATTGGGTTGGAGCAGGGTTATAACTTAGGTTTATCCAATAAGAATTGAGAGGAGCACTGTCAGGGGATTTCTGGGAAAGGTTCCCTCATCCTAGATGACTATGAATTAAGATGGGATGCCTGGAGCTTTAGCAACCATCTGGTCACAGTGAAGTAAGAGACTGTAATTAACAGTGTGACAAGGAGATGACAGAAAGAAAGAATAAGGATATCACTGAATAATTGAATCAAACCCAGAAAACTGCCTATCTCAGGTTTTCTTTTAGCATTGGTTAATCCAGTTTCAGAGATTTTTTGTTACTCAAAGCCTAAAACATCTTGATAATGTATTCCAAGGGAATAGGGGATATACTTGTCCTATGAGGCCCAAGAATACCAAATTTGGATCAACAAAAGTGTTAGTATATTATAACTAAGAATGCAAACATTCTAATTCTTAGACAACTGGCTTCACCTCTCAAAGCCTCAACTCACTTATCTGTACTAACAGTGCGTACTTTAGATATTTCTAGGAGGGTTACATGATATGATACAGAGGGAGCATTAAACAGCATTTAACACTTCATTAGCTTTTAAAAATGGTGTTTGTTGCCTGTACTCCAGAGGCAGAGGTGAGGATCACCATGAGTTTGAGGCCAGCCTGGAACTGCAGAGTGAGTTCTAGGTCAGACTGAGTTAGAGTAAGACCCTACCTCAAAAAAACAAACAAATAAATGTCGGGCATAGTGGCAGACTCCTTTAATCCTAGCACTTGGGAGGCAGAGGTAGTAGGATGGCCATGAGTTCAAGGCCAACCTTGACACTACATAGTGAATTCCAGTTCAGCCTGGGCTAGAGCAAGAACCTACTTCAAAAAACAAACAAAAAAAAGGCATTTGTAGTCATTGTCATAAATCATTATTTGTTCAATTTTGGAAGTGTCTCCATCTATCACCAAAGTAGTTTTAGGATTAGTGGGTTCATCTTGGCTTTGAGAGAGCTCCTTTTTTTAAGATCGATTTGCTTCTCTCCACAATAAAATAGTTTGTTCATGGAGGAGGGTCAGGCATTTGGGACTCAAGAATCAGGATCCTAGGCAGAAGAAAGTCTTACCAACATGATGTACCTCTTTTTAAAAAAAATATTTTATTTATTTATTTTCAAGCAGAGAGAGAGAGAGAGAGAGAGAGAGAGAGAGAGAGAGAGAGAGCGAGCGCACCAAGGCCACCACCTTGTGGGTCTGACCTATGTGGGCACTGAGGAATTGAACTGAGGGCCTTAGGCACTGGAGGCAAGTGCCTTAACCGCTGAGCCATCTCTCCAGCCCCACCTCTTTTTTTTTTTTTTTTGAGGACTCGAATTCACTGCATTCCTCCTACCTCTGCCTCCCAGAGGCATGTGCCACCATGCCCGGCTATGATGTCCCTTTGGACCATTTGACAGTTACCAGCAGCAGAGGGAGAGAGATTGAGAAGCCAGCATACTCTGTCTACATAGTTTCATGTAACTGTGAGGATTGAAGCTAAAGTCAGGATGATAATAGCCACTTAAAGATCTTGGAGATGAGGCACACAGCCTTTGGCCTACTTTTCCAGCTATGTATTTTCCAGTTCATAAGTTGTATAGAGGAGGAGGCCAAGAAATCAGACAGAAATCACTTTAAAAGCAGCACACACCTGTAATCCCAACTCTCAAGAGGCTGAGGAATGAGAATACTGAGTTTGAGTCCAACCTGAGCTACATAGCCAGACCCTAGAAAACCAAGGGCTGGGGATATAACTCAGAGGTAGAACACTTCCTTAGCATATGCAAGGCACTGGGTATGATTCCCCGGCACCCCATACATAAAAAGGAATGGAGGACATTGTTTAGTCTCATAGTGCTTAGGAGAAAAACTTGGAGGTCAGAGCCTAGCAGGGATTTCAGACTTAGAATTGAGACCACTGTATTGTTATGACTCAGGAGTAAAGGGTAACCAGAGTGTGATGTAATCTCTGGTTGTCAACTTGATAGGATTTAGAATCACCATAGAAACAAATCTCTTGGCATTTTTGTTAGAGATTTTCTAGATTAGGACCGACCCTAATTAATTGTGGGCAGCACTGAGAGAGAGAGAGAGAGAGAGAGAGAGAGAGAGAGAGAGAGAGAGAGAGAGAGAGAGAGAGAGAGAGAGAGAGAGAATGCACGTACCAGAGATGTACCAGAGAGAAGAAGGGGTAAAGATAGAGAAAGGGAGAAAATCAAGGGCCAGGGAGAGGATTTTATAGAGAAGACAGAAACTTCCTTGTAAGAGAGATGCCAAAGTAGGAGCTGGGGAAAGGTGGTCATCCCTCCTCTTAGCCCAGTAGTAATTGAAATTACCAAATTGATACAAGAATTTTGGGGTTCCTTACCAATGCACCAATATGATATGCCAACACATTGATAACAACACATTGTCTCCAGATTCTTATCTCATAAATTTTAAAAAATTAAATTCACAGAGCAGAAGATAAGGTTCAGAAATATTTTATTACAGCTTAGAGCTTTATTAGGGAGAGCTTTAAGGGTTGAGCCTTATTGCTGAACCAAAGTAACTGAGCTGAGAAAGAAATTCCTACTGGGGAGTGTCACTGGCTGTCTTGGATGAGACAGGAAGAGATGCAAGTTACAGTATTGCCAGAACAGACAAAATGGTGTCTGCTTGTTCCTTCTTTGTGCTTCTGCCCCTAACTCCCTGTAAAAAGCTACCTTTCTCTTGTTTCTCCTCACCAGCAATAGGGAGGCAAAGGTAGGAGGATCCCTGTGGATTTGAGGCCAGCCTGGCCTATGGAGGGACTTCCAGGTAAGCCTGGGCTAGAGTGAGACTCTGATTTTAAAAAAGGGGGAAGGGGAGCTCCTGCCTTGGGAGGAACTCAGGTAGTTTATAGAAAAACAGATAATTCTAGGAAAGGAGAACTTCTCCCTATGGAGGGACTCGGGCTGTTTATGGAAACCAGATCTAGGGAACTCCTTTAGGAAAGACATAAGGGGAAACTCCATCTTTCTCTGAATTCTAGCAAAGTGAAGACTGCAAGAGCAGACTCAAAAACATTTCCATGTTTTACTTTCAGGGGCCTGGTCACCTCTAAACTGACCCAATTTCCCCTCTGAAAAAGCAACTCTAACTACTGTTGGGGAATTAGAGTAATGACTGATCTGGCTTAAGCTGAGTGGGTCATCAAGTGTGATAGTTGGGAAACTTCTCCAGTGGGTCTATCTAAGGAACCCCAAAATTGCATTGGTATAGTGTAGGAAGACAGTCCCAGAGAAATGTTCATGAGAAAGTATAAAAGCAAGATGTTAGGGTGAAATGGGTATTAGATTAACTGGAGCTCTTCAGGATTCCCTTTCTTGTCAGCTTTCAGGCCTTGGAGAGCAATCGAGTTGATCCAGGTAGATGGAGTTGGATTGTCTTTCTCAGCTAAGTTTCTCTGGGTCAGCCCCCTAAAAGTCCATGAACTAACCAGATCTTAGCCCTTCCTGGGTCAGACTCTTGAGCTCATGAATCAATCAGATCTTTTCTCACACATCTGAATCTGATAACAAGGCTCACCTTAATTGGATGTCTAATCCATATAAAGGAGGTTACTCACATAGCCCATCTGTCTCTTTTCCCTGTTGTGACAGGTTAGGGTGTCCGGGACCCAAAGATAACTAGGAGTGTCCTTGAACTTATATTTTCAGGCAGGCTCCACTCGTCTCGTGCCTGACCCCCTCCCCTTGAATGGGAGCTGACTCTTACTAGAGTTCAAACCTAACCCTGAAACTGATTGGCTAAAGATAGACCAACCAGCTGTCTCTCTGACTTACCTAGCCCAGGGAATAAAGTCACCTAGGACAGGAAATTTCTTCCTTCTTTTTCACATGGCTCACCAGCAGACACCTCTGAATCTCCAGGCCTATCGGCAAGGCCCCTTCACCACAGCCAGAGTGGGTGTGCTGTGGTGAGGGAGCTCAGGGGTTCTTTCCCACTCGAACTTTGTTTTCCTCCTGATCTTCTCTTTCCCTTGCTGGACTGGCCAGCACGGATTTTACAGATATGTGGCTAAAACTTCCCCCACATGCTCTCTTCTCACTAGTGGTTGGAGATCTCTGTATCTTCTTTCTTTTTAAATAGTCTCCCACTATATTTTATCTTCTGATGGTCTATAATTTTAATTCTTTAATTTTATAGAACAAGAATCTGGGTACTTTTAAGTTTTAAGGTGCATTGGAATTAACTGGAAACTCCAACTTTCTGGGAACCCCAGCTCCCCCGTTACACTGTGATCTGACCTGATCACTCATACAAGTCTTGTAGTGGGGTGAGCTGAGGATTAGAATTTAGATAATGCTCAGCAAAAATTCTAATGCACCCCAATATTTAAGGAGTACCCAAGTTCTTGTCTACAAAGTTAAAGAATTAAAATCATAGATAACCAGATATTAAGGTATAGTGGGAGACTTTATTTACGGGAACATGGGGAGTTACAGAGTTCTCCAGCCACCAGTGTTGGGAGAACACATGGGGAGATTTTAATAAAGTCTGTGACGCTCAGCCAAACAAGCAGAAGAAGGAAAGATATCAGAGGGCTCCCATCATGAGAAGGAAAGGTTCATGTGGGAAAGAATCTTGAGCCCCCTCACCCCAGCCCAGCAAGCTCCATAGACCCCCTCCCCTTGAGTGGGAGGTCTCTCTAACCAGAGCCCAAACCTAGATGCAAAAACTGATTGGTCAGGTATAGACCAATCAGCTATCTCTCTGGCTTACCTAGTGGAATTTTTAAAAATTTCCCTAGAACAAAGGCCATTCTCTTTTCTTCCACATGGCATCCTAGAAGGAGGACTTTCATTTTCCGGGTAAGGGTCCCTCTTTCTCCACACCACAGTCTCAGTACCATTTTTTAAATGATAGACATTATGATTAGAGATGGACTCTCAAAGTAGTTATCATTTGTATTTCCATAATGAAGGATGTTGACCACTTTTTAAAATGTTTCTTAGCCATTTGTATTTGTTCTTTTGAGTTCTTTTGAGAACTCTATCACCCATTTTTAATTGTGTTGTTTTCTTTTTTTTTAGAGACATTTAAAAATATTTTATCTATTCATTTTCAAGCAGAGTGATAGAGAAAGAGAGAGAGAAAGAAAGAGAGAGAACCAGGGCCACCACCTTGTGGGTCTGGCTTATGTGCTTATGTGGGTACTGGGGAATTGAACCCGGGGACTTAAGCACAAGAGGCAAGTGCCTTAACCCCTGAGCCATCTCTCCAGCCCGATTGTGTTGTTTTCTTGATATTTAGTTTAGTTCTTTGTAAATACGAGATATTCTATGTTAGATGTGTAGCTGGAAAGATTTTCTTCCATTCTGTGACTGTCTCTTCACTCCACTGAACATTTCTTGTGCTGTACAAAAACCCAGATCATCGGGCTTTTCAAGCATGAACCTTTAACTGATGAGCCATCTCTCTAGCCCACTGTTTTTATTACTATGGTTCTATTTGTAATTAGATATAGTGATTCATCCAGCAGTATGTATGTATATATATATATATATATATATATATATATATATATATATATATGTTGTTTGGGATTTTTTTCTAGCCTAGGCTGACCTGGTACTCACTCTGTAGCTCCAGGCTGGCCTCAAACTCATGGCCATCTTCTTACTGAAGTCTTCCAAGTGCTAGGATTAAAGGAATATGCCACCATGCCCCAGCCCCCAGCTCCAGCAGTATTATTTTTGCTCAGAATTGTTTTGGCTATCTGGTACCTTTTATGCTCCCATCTAAATTCTAGGATTTTTCTATATTTGTGAAAAATGGTTCTGACATTTTGATTGGGATTACACTGAATTGGTACATTGCATTTGGTAGATGGTCAGTTTCACAATATTAATTCTTCCAATCCATGAGCATGGGAGATGTTTCCATATTCTGTTGTCTTCCTCAATTTCTTTCTTTTATGTTATGAAGTTTTCAATTTAGTGGTCTTTTACTTCCTTGTTTAGGCTTATTCAAAGGTATTTTAATTTTTTGGAGACTACTATGAATGTGATTGTTTTCTTTCACAATAAATATGTCATTGGCATATAAGAAAGCTACTGAGAGCCAGTTGTGGTGGTGAATGCCTTTAATCCCAGCACTAGGGAGGCAGAGGTAGGAGGATCACCATGAGTTCAAGGCCACTCTGAAACTATGTAGTGAATTCCAGGTCAGCCTGGGCTAGATAGAGTGAGACCCTATCTCGAAAAAACAAAACCAAAACCAAAAAAAAGCTACTGATTTTTGTATATTAATTTTGTATTTTGTCACTTTGCTGAAAGTGTTTTTTTACTAACTTGAGTTCTTTTCTTATTTGTGTCCCTTTACTTTTCTTGTTTTGTCTTACTGCCCTAGCTAAGACTTCAAGTACTGTGTTGAATAGTAGTGAAGAGAGTGGACATCCTTGTCTTGTTCAGGTTTTTCCCCATTTAGAGTGATATTGGCTGTAGGTTCGTTGTTATATAGCCTTTATTGTATTGAGATATGTTTTTCTTTCATCCCTATCCTCTCCAAGATTTTTATCATGAAGGGATGTTGGGTTTTTTCAAAGGTGTTTTCCACATCCTTTGAGATTATCACATGATTTCTGTCCCTGAGTCTACTTATGTGATATGTTAGATTTATTACTTTATGTATGCTAAATCACCCCTGTATCTATGGAATGAAGTTCACTTGATTGTGGTATATGATCTTCTTGATGTGTTCTTGAATTTGGTCAGCTAATATTTTATTGTGACTGTTTTTTTTTTTCATATAAAGCACAAGCACATAGCCCCTTTTAATACAGTGCCACTTCCACGTAGTATAGTACTTAATATTGTTGTAAAGATTGAAGGGTTTAGAATTTAGTGTTTTAACTATTTGGGGGCAAACATTGTAACAGGAGGGATTTGTAAATCTGAAATGTAAGTACACAGGGGGCAGAGCTGAAGATGGAATCTCACAGACCACCAGCATGGGAAGCTCAATGTCACCTTGCTACTGCCTGCACACCATTAGGAATGTAATAACTTTCTTTTGATACTAAAAATGCTTCCACATATAAAGAACCCCAGATATTAAAAAAGTTAGATACCAGTGCTGGTAGTGAAACACCCAAGCAAGTGGCATGTCTTCACTATCAGTTACATAAACAGTGAACAGTGGGCTACAGTGCCTATGACCTATGGTACAGATAGACCTAGGATATGCTCTTCACACAAGTAAACTACCTAAGATGAAGACTTCCTAATAGTACATCACTGAAAAGGGACTAATCAAATAAATACAAGAGACTTGTGGCATTCAAACGAAGTGCACATGTATGAGCATG
Organism: Zapus hudsonius; assembly: GCA_004024765.1. Classification (NCBI taxonomy): domain Eukaryota; kingdom Metazoa; phylum Chordata; class Mammalia; order Rodentia; family Dipodidae; genus Zapus; species Zapus hudsonius. Next base: position 41,813 of record PVHP010002862.1, on the reverse strand, counting down.
CGTCCACAGGGCAAGTTCCTCAGCATTATTTCAATGACTTTACTATCCTTGGGAGGAAAGGAACAAAAACCCAGCTGACTAACTTTCAAGTATGTTTCCTGGGGACTAGGAAATTGACTCTCAAATTAAGAGTAAACACACCTAATCACCAAGTGTCAACTCCTAGCACCAGAGAGAATCAAAACTCCACAGATGAAGGACAACATAAATCAGATAATCTACCAATCTGGTTCTGTGAAATAACATTACTTTTGTAAATGAAAATAAAATTGGTTTATGGCAAATAAATTTAAAAAGTTAAATATCTATGACTTTTAGAAGTGTATTTTACAATCCAACATAAAATTACTGGTTTGTAATAAAACACTCAGTTTCAGAGATTTGAAAAGTAAAACTGAACTGCAACACAGCTTATATAAGATTAAGGTCCCAGAAATAAAAATTACAAGTAGTCTCTTAGAGGAACGATGAGACTTAAATCTCTGTACTAATACACTTAAAAACTGTTTTGTAGACAACCAATATTGACTGGGAATTCTAAACTGGTACCTGATCACTTTAAGCAAGACGCTGAATGGACGATACTTAGGTGGAAAGATAACAACTTCTTTCCTTGACGGATTCTCTTCAGCTATTATTTGTAAAGTATTTGATGGGTTGGGAAGAATCACCAAAATAATTTTCTCAATTTCTGAATACCCACATTCATGATCTGAAGGTTTCTAAGTTCACACTGGAGAAGAGCTTTCTATATTACTAAAAAGAAGACTCAAATTTCAGAATACCATCCAGGCATGGTGGCGCACAACTTTAATACCAGCACTCGGGAGGCAGAGGTAGGAGGATCACCATGAGTTCAAGGCCACCCTGAGACTAGAGTGAATTCCAGGTCAGCCTGGGCTAGAGTGAGTCCCTATCTCGAAAAAAAACAACAAAAAAAAAATGGTAGAATTAAGCAGTGACTTCATGTGGACTTTGGCTTTGCTTTGAAGATTTTCATTACTGATTCAAACCTGATGTTTATGATGTCATTAAGGTTTTAACATTATATGGATGTAATTTTGCTAATTCAACTGTGCTTAGAAATTTATGCTCTTCTTCCTTTAAAGTTTTATCTTTCTTTTTTTTTTTTTTTTTTTTGGATTTCCGAGGTAGGGTCTCACTCTAGCCTATGCTGACCTGGAATTCACTATGTAGTTTCAGGGTGGCCTCGAACTCATGGTGATCCTCCTACCTCTGCCTCCCTAGTGCTGGGATTAAAGGCGTGTGCCACCACACCCAGCTAAATAAAGCCTTATCATTTTTAATTGACAATTTTCATACTTGCATTAGAAGTACCATGCTCATATTCCACCAACCTTTTCTTTTAGCCATTTCCCATCTCTGTACATTTGACCACTCAAACTTCCAAAGAACACTGCTATCTCTATCAGTTTCCTTCTGTCTATATGTCATCCATCATCTACAAATCACTGTATCTCAATCTCCATTTCCATCTCACTTCCATGCTGGAATTGAGGTAGGAAACATTTCCCAGCTGGTTAGCCTTAAGTGTACTGGAAAATACAATGGGGGTTGTTAAGGACAAAGGTAACCAACAACATGAATGAGATGCTGCAGTTAATGAAATTAACTTGCTTCATGTGACGGTTAATTTTTGGGGAGGAGCTTGAACATTTTAGTAATCTTGGGAGGGTCTCTATTGTTTTCCATAGGAATACCTTTCTCTTAGTAGAGGGCAGGATGTGAGCTCAGGAGCTAAAATATATTTCCCTTTTAGCATTCCTTAAAACACTCCTCTGCATTATAGTGAGTGCATTTAAGGTTTTTATTAAGGCATTTTCTTTAATATTTCTGTACTGTGTGTTATGACAACATTGTAAATGGATTGTTACACTCATTATGTTTGTGGGGTGTATCTGCAGTGTGAATTATCTGATGTATTCTAAGATGCAGTTGCAGAGTAAAATATTTTTCATTCCATGTTTTTTCCAAGTTTTCTATCTAGAATGAATTCTCTGATGTTTTCTAAGATTTGAGGACAGAGTAAAGACCCTGTCACATTCCTGACATTTGAAAGGTTTCTCTCCACAATGTATTCTCTGGTGTACTCTAAGGGTTGAGGAGTGAGTAAAGGCCTTGTGACATTCCTTACATTTGAAAGGTTTCTCTCCAGAATGTATTCTCTGATGTGTTCTAAGATTTGTGGACACAGAAAAGGCCTTGTCACATTCCTTACATTTGAAAGGTTTCTCTCCAGAATGTATTCTTTGATGTGCTCTAAGAACTGAGGACCGAGAGAAGGCCTTGTCACATTCCTCACATTTGAATGGTTTCTCTCCAGAATGTATTCTCTGATGTCTTCTAAGATCTGAAGACATAGAAAAGGCCTTGTCACATTCCTTACATTTGAAAGGTTTCTCTCCAGAATGTATTCTTTGATGTGTTCTAAGACTAGAGGACCCAGTAAAGACCTTGTCACATTCCTTACATTTGAAAGGTTTCTCTCCAGAATGTATTCTCTGATGTGTTCTAAGGTATGAGGACACAGAAAAGGCCTTGTCACATTCCTTACATTTGAAAGGCTTCTCTCCAGAATGTATTCTCTGATGTGTTCTAAGACTAGAGGACCCAGTAAAGACCTTGTCACATTCCTTACATTTGAAAGGTTTCTCTCCAGAATGTATTCTCTGATGTGTTCTAAGGTGTGAGGACCAAGTAAAGGATTTTTCACATTGTTTGCATGTGAAAGGTTTCTCCCCAGTGTGATTTCTCTGGTGACTTCTAAGGTATGAGGATAATTTAAAGGATTTATTACATTCCCTGCATTTGAAAGGTTTTTCTTCACTATGAATTTTCTAATGTGGTTTAAGACTTGAAGAGTAGCTGAAGAATTTTTTACAATCCTTACATTTAAAAAGTTTCTGTACAGAATGAATTCTCTGGTGTGTTCTAAGGTCTGAGTACTGGTGGCAGGATTTTTCACATACTTTGCATTTGAAAGGTTTTTCTCCACTATGAATTTTCTGATGAGCATTTAAATGTGAGAGCTGGGTAAAACATTTTTTACATTCCTTGCATTTGAAAGGTTTTTCTGAACTATGAATTTTGTAATGAGTTCTTAAATTTGAGAGATGGGTAAAGGAGTTTTCACATTCCTTGCACTTAAAATGTTTTTCTCTAGTATGAATTCTCGAATGGGTTCTTAGAGTTGAGGAATGAGTAAAATATTTTTCACATTCCTTGGATTTGAAAGGTTTCTCTCCAGAATGAATTACCTGTTTTTTTCTGTGACTTGAATACCAGGGAAAGAATTTCTTATATTGCTTACATTAAAAATGTTTTTCTCTAGCATGAATTGTATTATGGTCAATAAGTGATGACAAGACTTTGATTAACCTCAAACATATGGTACATTTATAGTGTTTTTCTTCAATCTGAACTCTCACATGTCCAGTGAAATTTGAGCATGCATTTAAATATTTTATACATTTCTTATATTTGGGTGTCTTCTGTTCTATAAAGATTGTTTGGTGAGAACTAAGTTTGGAAGAGTAAGCAAAATGTTCATTATCATCTTTACCTCTATGCTGTTCCTTCCCTGTAGGAATTCTGTGATTTTCACTGGAGTTGAAATATTCCTTTAAAGCTTTCTCACAGTCTGTTTCCTCATAAGACCTCTGCTGAATGCTGATGTGCTCCTGGACAGTCAGGACTGGACATCGACCCAAGACTTTTGTAGATGATTCACTTCTACAACTTTCTACTGGAAAATCAACCAGCAGATGATTAGTAGGTTTTGATCTATGATGAGTTACATTCACATATCTCTCTTCCAGGTATGTTTCTTCTCCAAGACAAGTATCTAGGAAATTAAGAGGAGATATGTACATGTTAGTTTTTGTTTCATTTTATGTGTGGGAAGTTTTAAGAAATCAGGTTTTAGATATCTTTGACATAAGGGAAACGTGAATACATTATCATATACATAAACAAATTCAAAAACTGACCACAGTGAAAATATTAATTGCTAAAACAACAATGAGCATTGTGCAAACAGCCTATCCTCTGCATAAAAATGAGTGAAAATTTGTTAACTTCTAGCTATACACAAAAAATTTCCAATCATTAACTACATCCAGTTTATTCTAAAATCCCTGTAGTTTTAAACCTTTCCCCCAACTTGATAGACATATTGCTATAAAGTAATAAGACTGTTCTAATAACTGACATAAAGTAAATATTTTAAATATTTTAAAAGATCTTGGTCACTTTGGATATAAATACCATGGGTAAATGAGATGTATAGAGCAATTTTATCCTTAGATTCTTGTCCTTATCACAATTAAACCCAGAGTGAGGGTACTTTCTGTGAGATACAATGGTAACATTTAGGAGAGCTTAAGTTACAACAACAAAGGGTTAAATTGTCAAGAAATCCTCCATACAATGTCTACGTTGATTGCGCTAGATAGGTTAGATGATGTATTTTATCATAAAAAACAGAAAGTCAGAGGAACTAAGCAGAGGATCTTGACTGCACAGAAATTTCCACTGACTGGGATTTGGGAAGATTTCTCAGTGGTTAAGGTGCTTGTCTGCAAGGGCTTATGATGTAGGTTTAATTCACAATTACCCTCATGAAGCCAGACTGTCAAAGTCACATGCACATGGAGTATATTTGCAGTGGCTACTGGTTTTGTTGTGGACATTCTCTCTCTCTTTCTCTGTCTCTCTGTCTGTTCTCTTCAGCTTTCCTACTTCTTGTCTCTCACACAATGCATTCCTCTATCCCTTTTGCAAACAATAATAAAAAGTGAACAACTTAATGAATGGATATATTGTCTTTAAGAAAGTAAAAACAAATGTTATTTAATCTGTATACCATTTTCTATAATCTGAGAGTAATGCACAAAAATCATGGTGCTGATATATGAATCAATAAAAGTTCAGAGGAAAGTCTGTCCTTTGCTATTAAGTCTAGCTCTGGTCATAGAATCATGACAAATGTACACTTTGGTGATACGTATATATAGTTTCCATGTTGAAGAACACAATGACTTACCATAGTTAATTAATAAGAAAAACAATCATATTTTCTACAGTAATGTCACCTGATAAAATTTATAAAGCTATTGGAAGAAATTGTGGCATATTTTCAACAAATAATGCATACTCATTTTTTTGCATCTGATTATTTTATGTTTGTCAATGTTTATCTTATGATTTCTTTATACATTTATCAGTACTTACAATTTTGTACATTTTGAGATCACAGTTTTTTGGGGGATGAAAGTATTTATTACGTAACATACTGAGGTACTTCCAGAATTGTGAAAGAGCCTGGCCCCCATTCACAGATCCAAGCAGAGAGAAAAACCCATCACCAGCACCTCAAGCAAACAAACACTCTGCAAACTCAACTAACAAAAAGCTAATGTATAGGTCTCATATTTCATGATTAGAAAGCATAAAGATCTATAAGAATGAAACAATATTTAATATAAAGACTGAAAATATGTAATATTGAATAGGGTAAGGTAAAATTCACTCAAACATGTATCCAAATGAAAGTATTTAAATTACTAGTACTCATTTGAATATCATGCAAGTGCTACAAACAATGGCTTCGAACACTGATAATAAGCTAGTTTAAGGAAGCTCTTGTAAATCAAGAAATTCAAAAATAGTATCTGTGGAAAAAGGACATGAAAAATATATGTTGCAGTATGTCTTCTTGCTTGACATTGAATCCTTACCTGGGCCCAGGGTTATTGACCCCCAACATACCTGGCAGTTTTCCTTCTGTCTCCTCTCTCTTCAAACTCCAGGGATCTTTGTTATGCTGTACACAGGTGACCAGGTTTGCCTTTCCCACAATCATGCCTGTGCATTAGAAAGAAGGAAATGGAGTTTCTAGGATTCTGTAGAGTACAATGGACTTATAATATAGTGTTTGATACAGAAATTGACAGAATACTGTTTTAAAAACTTTTCCACTAGCCGGGCGTGGTGGCGCATGCCTTTAATCCCAGCACTTGGGAGGCAGAGGTAGGAGGATCGCCGTGAGTTCAAGGCCACCCTGAGACTACAGGGTGAATTCCAGGTCAGCCTGGACTAGAGCGAGACCCTACCTCTAAAAAAAAAAAAAAAAAAAAAAAAAAAAAAAAAAAAAACTTTTCCACTGAAATTTCTTCCCACAATCCTGGGAATATTTTGGAAGCATTTTGAGTTTGCATATCTTGAGATGCACTTTACAGTATAACAGTGTAAAGAGGCAAGAAAGAAAAAGGAACTCTGTGAGGTCGGTGCCAATCCCATAGACTTTATTTCTGAACATATTATGGATCAAATTAATTGTTATAATTCTTTCAAAAGTAGTAAATAAGAAATATAAAAAGTACACTGGAAAGCCAGGCGTGGTGGCGCACGCCTTTAATCCCAGCACTCGGGAGGCAGAGGTAGGAGGATCGCCGTGAGTTCAAGGCCACCCTGAGACTACAGAGTGAATTCCAGGTCAGCATGGACTAGAGGGAGACCCTACCTCGAAAAACAAAAACAAAAACAAACAAACAAAGTACACTGGAAATAGTTTTTTAGACTCAGAGATATTCCCTTTATATATTTCATTCTTAGAAACATGGCAATCAAATTAGTCTGTCATGGAACCCTAAATTGGTGCTAGGTATTCTGCAAGAAATATATTCTCACCAAGAGAGAGCAGGTTGCTGCAGTTCTCCAACATCACATCCCTGTATAAGGCCTTCTGAGCAGGGTTCAGGCATTCCCACTCATCCTGGGAGAATTCTATGGCCACATCCCTGAAGGACAATGGCTCCTAAAATAGAAAGTAAGAAAACACATGTTTTTCTTGGTTAGATATACTTGACAGTGGGAAAATGATATTGTCAGGAAACAGTTGCAGAAGTAGGTGAGAAATTATAGTAAAGCAAATTTATACTTTTACATGCAGAGAACAGGATGTCATAACATCCCCCACAGTCGATCTAATTGTTATGTTTTCATTGAGTACTAAGTGTAAAAGATCAAAAAACCAATTCTCTTTCTGTGCATATTTATGTCACCTAAAATTATAGAATATATCTTCTAGATGGTAAAGTTATATTTAGTAAATTCTATACTTCCTAAATTTTAATATTCATAACCATAAACAGGGATCCTTCCTAAATATAAAACTTCATTAATCAAGTTGGCAGGAGAGAAAATCTGACAAATGTCTAACAAGTACTCCAGCAATAGGAAGTCCCTATACACAACAGCTACAGACTTGAACAAGAAAAGGTCAAGCCTCCCTTTAAAGACTGACCATTAAACTTAAACTGACAGCGTTTTTTTCATATCTGCAGAGAGAGTAACAACTATCTCCTTAAAATATTTCCGATTACCTGGTGTCATCCTGATAGTTTCACATCCATTAACTGGTAGAAGGAAATAGCATTGGCAACTGCAATATTAATGGAAAACCAGCTTTGCCCTTATTTCATGTGGACTGAATTTAATCTAAAAGTTTCCACACAGCAATATACAAATAGCAAACACTATTAGAAACTTCAGAGGTCAAATCCCTACTGAAAATTAATGAAATTAACAAATCAGGAAAAAAACTGAACAGGTATTGAAAAAGGAAAAGCAAATATTACAAAAACAAATTCTTTTTAATATTTATTTATGTACTTGCAAGTAGAGAAGTAGAGACAGAGACAGAGAATGGGCATAGCATGGCTTCTAGCTACTGCAAAAAGACTCCAGATGCATGCATCGCTTTTCACATCTCATATTTGATGACCCTGAGTCACCTCTTGTGAGGAGCAAGAAATTTACTGAATTGGACTTTTAACACTTGAATAACTGGAGAAAACTAAGGTGAATAATGACACTGAATAATTGCTTCTAGCACCACTTGGTAAGGTCTTAAGGGACAAAAAGTATCTCCATAATAAATTTCTCAACTTCTTTTTTTTTTTTCAAGGGAAGGTCTCACTCTAGCCCAGGCTGATTTGGAATTCACTATGTAGTCTCAGGGTAGCCTTGAACTCATGGTGATCCTCCTACTTCTGCTTCCCAAGTACTGCGATGAAAGGTGTGTGCCACTAAGCCCTTAATATGACCTAAAGGTTTCTAATTGCACCCTGGTAGAGAGTGTTCTCTCTCACTAAAATAGAACTCAAATTCCAGAATAACAAACTAAAGCTCTCAATGTGATAGGAGCTAACTTACAAAGCCAGTTAAAGTCACAGCCTTACAGGCTAACAGAAGTTAAACTGTCATCACTGATCCTGGAACTTGGGATGGGGCTGTGTGGGAAGAACCTGAAGAATATGGAGACACTGTACCTTCAAATTGTGAAGAAGTTATTTTGCCTGAGGAAAATAGTCTCCCCTTCCTTAAGAGCAGTTACATTTGCCCCAGTCCATGAATTAATACCCTTTTCATCCTTCCTAAGGGATTGAATCCTACTTGGTCTGAGGAACTGGCAATGAAACTTCCTGCAGGAGGGGAGGTGTTGGGCAAGATCCTGCCCCTCAGTCACCACCCATCTTCACCTCTAGAATTATAACCATATGTAAAGAAAGCAGGTCCCTAAATGAGAGACAAAAAGTTTGACTCAAAAAGTAAGATTCAGTCCTAAAGAACTTCAAAATTTTTTTACCGTATTTTAGAAGCATGGGGAATATGTGTGTGAATGGATTCTAAGGGTGTGGTATAATGGAGGAAAAAATAAGATTGGATTAGACTAAATTTATTGAATTGGGCCATTGACCATTGATTATAGATTTAACACTGCACCTCATGTACTCTGAAGTGGCACCAAGAGTTGGTTAGATCACTGACTTATGGATGCAAATGTGGCCCACTGTGAGTGAGCCTGGTGTCCCTTGGATTAATACTTTTGAAGGGATTAAAAGGTTTAGAAAATTTGGAATGCTGGAGTGGATTCTTCATTCATTTATACTCACCTGTGTCCCCACATTAGCAGTGCCCAAAAATGTACCCTTCACTAACACTATAAGAAACAGTTTTGTGAGGGGTGCTCCAGCATACTAAAAGTTACCAGGAGTTGCAGTTGAGTGTAAAGAAGACATGATATTGGGAGCTGCAGTTACTGCATAAAGTGAATTACATGCAATGGATATAACTGGATCTCAGAGTAACAGGGGCCAAGTGGTAGAAGTGAATTGCCAAAGGTGAGTGGAGGATGTTTACCTTAACTGATGGCATGGGCAAAACAATTATCATGATGGTATTGTGACAGGATAGGGGGACTGGGTCCCAAAGATAACCAGGAGTGTCCTTGAACTTGCATTTTCAGGCAGGATCCACTCATCTTATGCCTGACCACCTCCTGTTGAATTGGAGGTATCTCTAACTAGAGTTCAAACCCAATCCTGAAACTGATTGCTCAAATATAGACCGACCAGCTCTCTCTGACCTACCTAGTGCAGGTCTTACAAGTGACATGAAACAAGATCTTTGTTCTCTTTTTCCACATGGCTTCCCAAAAAAGAGAAATATGAGTCTCCAGGCTCCAGGGCAAGGTAAAGCACATACTCACCCCCATCACTGTTGAGGGGTCTTGGGGTTTTTCCCACATGAACCTTTTTCCTTATGATGGGAGACCTCTTATATCATTGCTTCTAGTTTCTTGTTAGGCTGACCAGGACAAAATGTAGATCTCTATAAAGGCTCCCCTGTGTTCTCTCTCCACACAAGGGGCTGGAGATATCTGTAATTTCTCATTACTTAAATAAAGTCTCCCCGTACACTTTATCCTCTATTGGTCTATAATTTTACTTCTTTAATTTTGAAGAACAAGAATCTCAGTGAAATTTCAGTTTTGAGGTGCATTACAATTAGCTGTGAACTCTAAATTTCTGGTAACCTCAGTTCTGTCATTACAGTATGAGACCTCTAGACCTCTGAAACAGACTGATAAATCATGGTTTTCCCAGAAGAGAAATAGAGAAGAAGCCTACAAAGTTCCTGTTTGATCTGTCTATGCAGAAAATTTCCAGAGCATGGGAATGAAAAGCTAATGTGAATTATAGTAACAGAGAATCAAGGCCTCTTATACCAATTTCTGGACATGTGTCAGTTTAGATATAGCTCAGATCATTTATGCAAGTATACCCCAGAAGTGGATAGGCACATGATTACAACCAGTTTCTAGAACAAGACTTGTGAAGAGACATTTTTAAAATGGGCAAGAGGATGTCATGAGTTCAGTACCACCCTGAGACTACTGAGTATGTTCCAGGTCAGACTGAGGAACAAGGAGACCCTATCTTCAAAATACCAAAAGAACTGGCTGTAGCGATGGCTCAGTAATGAAGGAACATGTCTGCAAAGCCCAATGTCATGGGTTTGAGTCTCCACTACTGAGAAAAATCCAGACTCGCACACAGTCTCACCCATCTGAAATTCCTCAGTACCAGCAATTCTGTTTCTCTTCTATCTTTCTCTACTTACAATTGGAAAAATAATAATGAAAAGGCATCAAAAGAAGAATGGAGTGGGAGAGACAGGAGGAAGATTAGGGACAGTAAACTGAGGAGAGGGAGGATTAGGAAAAGAGGAAATTGAAAAATAGGAAAAGAAGAGGGAGAAGTAGAATAAGGAGTACAAGAGGAAGCAAAGGAGGAGGAAAAATCAAATTGCAGAGAAAACTACATAAGAACTGCTCAGCTAGAGAAGACACATTGGTGCAGAGATGGCATGGTGACTGCAGAGCAGGTCCTTCTGCTACAGGAACACAGAATGGCACTGTCACTTCCAAGGATAAATTGAGTCTCTTAGAAATCACATCTTATTCTCACCTTGCAATCTACCAATCCTTGTATCATAAAATAGGGACACACCACGGTCTTCACATAGATGTTAATAACAGCAACATGCATGGTATCCAGATCTTAAAATAATCATGAAATCATTTTATCGCATGGATCAAAGGATAAGCTATGAGACAATGGAATTCTACTTAGGACTAAAAAGAAATAGCTATCAAGCCCTGACAAGATGTATAACAAATATAAAAATATAACCCAGTGAAAGAAGCCAATATGAAAGGTGTACCAGGTGAGGCAGCACATGCTTAAATCCTACCTCTCAGGAGGATGAGGCAGGAGGACCAAGAGATCAGGGCCAGGTTGGACACATAGTGACATCCTGTCTTTATCAAAACATTTTAAAAGATGGACAATTATTTCAAGGTGAAAAGATGAGGAGCATATGAATGAAAAGAGTATAATTTTCAGAGTAGTGAACCAAGTTATTAAAATACACTTGTGGGCTCATATTGCTACATAGTTATCAAGACCTGCAAAATGTTCCAACAACAATTCGTAGTGTAATACTGGGTATTTGATGATTATGTGGAATGTGGAATAAAAAATTGTAAAAAAAAAAAAATCACTGCTGGTTTTGGTGGTGCATGCTTTTACTACCAGCACTCAGGAGGCAGACGAATGAGGATCACTGTGAATTGGAGACAAGCCTTGGAGTACACACCCTGGGCTAGAATGAGACCCTACCTTGAAAAACAAACAAAAAGTAAAAAACTGCACCATAGGTAAGTTGTAAATGGATGGTGATATGGAAATGAGTGAAATATTTATTGCCTTTCTTTTAACACTGGTCATATATGGTGTTGAACACCTGTATCCCAGGCCTCAGAAGGGTGAACTGAGACAGGAGAATGACAATTTTTCCAGGCCAACCTAAACCACATAGTAAAATCCTGTATCAAGCAGGAGATATGTCAAGATCTTAAGGCATGCACCTGTAGATCCCTGGGTTCAATTCCCCAGTACACACATAAAGCCAGATACAGGAAGTGTTGCATGCATCTGGAATTTGCAGTGGCTGAAGGCACTAGGGCACCCATTCTCTGTCTCTGTCTCTTTCTGCTTGCAAATGATTAAATAAAATAATAATTTAAAAATTAAAGCCCTATCTCAATAATAATAAAATAAATCAACAAATACTACTATTAACCAAGTCGTAACTTACTCTTGTGCTATGTGCTACCCAAGACAATTTTCTAGGTTGGATATATAATGTGACACTCAGAAAGTGTGAGGCTCCTAACTCAGTCCCCAGCACTGTAAATTTTAAGGGTGCATTTTTATTTACCCTGTAATTTATATGTATGAAAAATATAGAGCACAAAATAGAATGTATAAATTCATAAAAATGACATAAGAATAAACACCACTTTTCAAATGTTTTGTTTAGAAATGGTTGATGATTAAGTTTTAATTCATTTTTCCTTAGGTGTAAAGTTGACAAAAATGAACAAATGTAATTTTTTATCTGAGCCACAATGTAGTGACTGCTATAAAGTTACTGATGATTAGAACACAATCAAATGGCTATTGATACAATGTAGCAAGGATGGAGTGAGTCAATTCTCAAACAGGGTTTCCAACTATACCAGGAACTCACAGCAAATATTCAGAAATGTAGAAAGAGGTCAACAGACTCTCTCTCTCTCTCTCTCTCTCTCTCTCTCTCTCTCTCTCTCTCTCTGTGTGTGTGTGTGTGTGTGTGTGTGTGTGTGTGTATCTCTCTGCTTGAAAATGAATAAATAAAATATTTTTTAAAAAGGGCTGGAGAGATGGCTCGGCAGTTAAGGCACTTGCTTCCAGTGCCTAAGGCCCCGGGTTCAATTTCCCAGGACCCACATAACTCAGACCCACAAGGCAGTGGCCCTGGTATGTTCTCTCTCTCTCTCTCTCTCTCTCTCTCTCTCTCTCTCTCTCTCTCTCTCTCTCTGCTTGAAAATGAATAAAATATTTTTAAAAAGAGGTCACTAGAGGAAGGGTTTATAGAAACAAATTAAACTATTACATCATTAGTCAATGCTTTGAGTGATATAGATGACTGTTACCTAGTTTCTAAATATAAAGTATAATAAAATTAAAATAATATTCAAGTATGTGCATGTTTCACACACAAACCTATGTAAGTTTACTACAGGTAAATAAGAAAAAAAGTCCTTTGTCTTTTCAGGCACTGCAGAGGAGAAGTAAATTGTCATCATTCAATCTTTTAGCATAAGAATACCAGCCAGTATTGTTTTTATAGGTGCTCTCAGTTGTTTCTCTTTCAAAATGTTGTACCATCAGTGATCGAAACAGAAAAGGCCCTCAAGTCCTTTCTCATTCACAAGCAGAGAAAAATGCATATAGCCCAAGACAAGTGCTGATTATAGATAATGTTTGGGAAGAGACATCACAGCCCATAGAATCAAGTGGCTCAGTGAAATCTCTCATGCTCTGAACAGCCAGGAGGGAGGTGCTGTTCATCAGGGAGTTTCCATAATTTACTTTTTTCCTGCTAAGCCTAGTTTCCTTTTATTTTATTTGTTTATTTTATTTTGGTTTTTCAAGGTAGGGTCTCGCTCTAGTCCAGGCTGACATGGAATTCACTATGTAGTCTCAGGGTGGCCTTGAACTCACAACAATCCTCCTACCTCTGCCTCCCGAGTGCTGGCATTAAAGGCATGCACCATCATGCTTGGCATATTAGTTTACTTTTAGAATACCTAAGGAAGGTCAGGGGGAACTGAGAACAACATTCATATATATCCCCGGTGCATCTTAACCAAGGTTAGAAAATTGGTCAAATTCAGGTTTTGATTTAAAAAATTACAGGACTACCACGTACTCATCAGATGCATTCCAGACTAATATGGCGATATTAATGCTGCAAATTTGTTGTCTGAAACAACAAGGGTTTTGTGAAATCTGAAAAACCTAAAACCAGAATAAGAATTATAAATCCTCACACCAATGAATCTTGGGCTTACCCTGAGTGAGGACCCCTAAAATAAGAGTAAAACTACTAACGCTCCTGAGACTGACAGTGTGTGGAGCCATAATTCAGTGCCATTACTGTTGACAATTCTAAGTTCAATTTGGTGAACTAAGGATTTTATTGGGGTGACTTACAGAGCACAAGTAAGGTGTTACAGGCATACGGGTAACTTCTATACAGGAATTATGGGGTTTCCCACCAATCCACCAATATATGACAATGTAAAAATAGGACACAGAAATTAGGGTTCTATGTCCATGCACCAACATGTGTCACCACACTGATCACTTTGGGGTGTCTATGGAATTTTAATTCAAAAATTAAACTTCACAGATGAGAGGATAAAGTTTAGAAATCTTATTAAATAATAGAGAAATTGAGAAAGAAGATAGTCAGCAGGGTTTCCAGAAATACAGAAGTCCAGGAAGTAGAAATAGCCCATGCCAATGCCAAACAAAGCCTTATCAGCTAGAGTAGAGAGTTTGTTTTATGCATTAGCTATAAGATTTATAATGGGTTCCCAGAAGTACAGATAAGCCCTTAAACCATAAACAAAAGAGTGATTCCTCTCTTATCTGTCAGAAGCTTGTGTTCACAGAACTCAAACACTTGCTGTTTCTCTTTCAGTAATCTTCTTGTTTTGTTTTTTGAGATAGGGTCTCACTCTAGTTCAGGCTGACCTGGAATTCACTATGTAGTCTCAGGGTGGCCTTGAACTCATGGCAATCTTCCTACCTCTGCCTCCCGAGTGCTGGGATTAAAGGCATGCGCCACCACGCCTGGCTTTCAGTAATCTTGAGAATATAAAGAATCTTCACTTATATTCCTCCAGTAGTGTTTTCTTACATTAGCAATATTCCAACATTCCCATACACCCAGTTGCTGCCTATGACAAGGTGGACACAGAATGAAGCAGACCTAGAGACCAAAGTTAGATTCATTCTTAAATTCTGAATGGGGACTGAGCTCACTAGCTTAATGCAAAAATTTGGAGGCTGAGTTAAGCAGCCACATGCCATGTTCTTGTTTAATCCTTCCAAGAATCTTAATTCTATTAAAGGGGAACTGCTTCCTAGAAAGACACTTAGGTTGAGTTTATGCAAAAACAAATCTAGGGAACTCCTTTAGGCAGCAAGAGATTAGAAGGTGTATCATTTTCTGGTCTCTAGCAAAGTGGGGCCAGCAAGGGCAGTCTCAAGGATACTCCCTGCTTTTAATTTTAGGGCCCAGTCACCCTAAAGTGCCTTGCCCCCAAACTTCTGCTTTACTGCAAAGCACACAAAATCAGTGCTTATATGACTGATGACTTCATGGCACCCATATGATCAAGTCTACTTTTCAGTTAACCTTTCACTCCTTATATTCTGTCTTATCCCAAAGGAACTTGCAGGTGATCAGGAAGGAAGGAGTAATATCTGGAATTCCAGGAAAAGCCTCTGTGACCCTCAGCTTCCTGCTATCAGTGTGAGCAATAGGTTCGTTACCATTTCCATAGAGCTGGCTAACACTGCACTGGTATGCTCAAGTACTTTTTCAGACCTGCTGGGTCAGGGCTTTCTCTCCTGACATCCTTTGATGCCTGAAGGAAAAAAAACACTCTTTGCCACATGTCTGACCTTTGTTTGTCCAAGGTATAACAAAATTATCTTGATTTAATTTTCTTTAAATCATTTTTTGTAAAAAAAAATAAAAATGAACTTATTGCATTAATTTCCCTTTAAAAATAAGCCTGCCCAGTACCCTCATAAATACCATTTTGATTTCACTAATAAAATCTTCTGTTGACAAGCAAATGAGTACACCAACCTAAGGAGGCAGAGGTAGGAGGATCGCCATGAGTTCAAGGCCACCCTGAGACTACATAGTGAGTTCCAGGTCAGCCTGGGCTAGAGTGAGACCCTACCTCAAAAAAACCCAAAAAGATGACATAAATGTAAAGAAGGGGCCTGTTCTTCCCTTTAACAGTGATGACATTCAATGTTCAGGTCCTTCTCTGATCAAAAGTACTTGTTTCCAGTATCTGTAGCAGGAGCAGCTCATGGAGCTCAATAGACTGTGAACCTTCAGAGACCCCGCCCCTCACTGAGGATTGACAGTTAACAATCTCTAGGGGAAAAGTTGCTGAGCCCCTGCCCCTCACTGAGGACTGACAGTTAACTGTCACTAGGGGAGGAGCTTCTAGGCCCCACCCCTGAGGACTGACAGTTATCAGTCACTATGGGAGGAGCTGTTGAGGCCCAACCCCTTACTGATGATTGACAGTTAACAGACACTAGGGGAGGAGCTGCCAAGGCCCCGCCCCTCACTGATGATTGACTATAAACTGTCACTAGGGGAGGAGTTGCTGAGACACTGTCCCTCATGGATGATTGACAGTTAACAGTCACTAGGGAAATAGCTGGAGAGAACTTGGAAGGCTGGAGTGCATTCTTCATTTAAATTCACCTATGTCCCCACAATAGGATGGACCAAAAATTTACCCTATAAGAAAAAGACATGTGAGTGGTGCTCCAGCACACTTAAAGTACCCTGAAGTTTCTGTTAAGTGTAAAGACATGACATTGGGAACTGCACTTGCTGCATTAGCTGGATTAGATGTAAAGGCTATAACTGGATGTCAGAGTCACAGGGGCCAAGTGGCAGAACTGAATGGCCAAAGGCGAGGTGAGCATGTTTACCTTAAGAGTTGGGATGGGCAAATCAATGCTCATGATGGTATAGTGTCAGGATAGGGTGACTGGGACAAAAAGATACCCAGGAGTGTCCTTGAACTTGTGTTTAAAGGCAGGCTCCACTAATCTCATGTCTGACCTCCTCCCCTTGAATGGGAGGTTTCTCTAACTAGAGATCAAACCTAATCCTGAAACTGATTGGTCAAAGATAGACCAACCTTCAGTCTCTGACTCACCTAGCTCAGGCCATATAAGACAGGAAACAGATGTTTGCACTCTTTATCCACATGGCTTCCCATCAGAGAAAAAACTGAATCTCCAGGCTCCAGTTCATGGTAAGTTCCACTCTCACAATAGCCACTCTGGTGAGGTGGTCTCCTGGTTCTTTCCCACATGAACATTTCCCACATGAGACCCCTTATATCATTCCTCCTTGTTTCTTGTTACATTGACCAGCCCAGAATGTAGATTTCTGTAAAGACTCCCACATATATTCTCTCCTCACTAGTGACTGCAGATCTTTGTAATTTCTCATTACTTAAATAAAGTCCCACAATATACTTTATTTTCTGGTCATCTATAATTTTAATTCTTTAATTTTTTAGAAAAAAATCCTGGGTACTCTTTAAGTTTTGAGGTGCATTGAAATTAGTTGGGAATAATAACTTTCTCTCAAATTATAGTTTGAGTCTTTCAGACCTTTGGAACAGGCTGAATAATCACATTGTTCCCAGATGTGAAACAGATAAGAATCCTACAAACCAGGTGTTGTGGCGCACGCCTTTAATCCCAGCACTCGGGAGGCAGAGGTAGGAGGATTGCCTTGAGTTCAAGGCCACCCTGAGACTAGAGGAGGCTAGTGAATTCCAGGTCAGCCTGGAGTAGAGCAAGGCCCTACCTCGAAACCCCCCCCCCAAAAAAAAGAATCCTACAAAGTTCACGTTTGATCTGTATATGCAAAAAATTTCCAGAGCATTGGTATGAAAGTGTAATGTGCATTATAGTATCAGAGAGTCAAGGCCTCTTATCCAGTTTAGAGACGACTTAGCACATTATATACATACCCCTGAGACATGAACAGGGACAGCATTCAAACCATTTTGTGGGACTACTCTGAAGGACTGTGGTGAAGAAAATTATTCAATATGGGCAGGGGACTATCATGCATTCAAGGCCACCCAGTGACTACAGAGTGAGTTCCAGGTCAGACTGAGGGATAATGAAACCCTATGTCAAAAATACCAAAAGAAGGGCTGAAGAGATGGCTTGGCATTGAAGGAACATGTCTGCAAATCATACAGACATGGGTTCGAGTCTCCAGTACCGAGGAAAATCCGAGCTCATGCATTTGAAGTTATTTAGCAACAAGATACCCTAGCATGCCCATTCTCTTTCTGTTTCCCTTCTTTCTCTGCTAACAAATCCATAAATAAAAATAAAAAGGCAACAGAAGTAGAATGGAATGGGAAAGAGAGGAGGAAGATTAGGAACAGGAAGCAGAGAAGGACAGGGAGGAGGAAGAAGAAGAAAAAATAGAAAAATAGGAAAAGGGGAGGAAGAGGAGTAGAATAAGAAGTATAAGGAAAAACAGGAAGAGGAGGAGAAAGAAAATTGAAAAGAAAACTACATAAAAGATACTCAGCTAGAGAAGAGACGTTGGTGCAGAGATGGCACGCTGACTGCAGAGAATCACCTTTTGCAATAGGAACACAGAATTGCAATGTCACCTACAAGAATAATCTGAGTTTCTTAAAAAACACATCTTATTCTCAGCTTGCAGTTTACTGATAATTGCATAGTGAAATGGGGACACTCCAATATCTTCCCATAAATGTTTGTAACAGCTAATGCATTGTATCCAGAAATTAAAATAACAAATATATTAATTTAACATGTGGAAGAGAGGATAAGTTATGAGACAGTAGAATTCCACTTAGGACTAAAAAGAAAACTATTTAGCCCTGACAAGATGTGGAACAAATGTAAATATATAACACACTGAAAGAAGTCATTCTGAAAGGTGTACCAGGTGAGGCAGCAGATGCTTAAATCCTAGATCACAAGAGGATAAAGCAGGAGGATGAAGAGTTCAGGGCCAGGTTGTCGACATATTGACATCCTGTCTTTATGAAAATATTTTTAAAGTATTAAAATGATTTCAAGGTTAAAAGATGATATGCATAATAATTAAAAGAGCACAGAGAATTTTCAGAATAGTGAACAGAGTTGTTAAAATATACTTGTGGACTCATATTACTGCACTGTTATCAAGACCTGTAAAATGTACCAATAACAAGTCATAGTGTTAACCTGAGTATTTGATGATGATTATGTGGAAGGTGGAATTATTAACTTGTGAAAAAAATGACACCACTGCTGGGTGTGGTGTTGTAGGCCTTTATCCCAACACTCAGGAGAGGTAGATGTAGGAGGATCTCTATAATTGGAGGCCAGCCTAAGAGTACATTGTGAATTCCAGGTCAGCCTGGGCTAGAGTGAGACCCTACCTTGAAAATCAAACAAACAATAAATAAAAAAACAAAGCCAGGCCTGGTCATGCATGCCTTTAATCCCAGCACTTGGGAGGCAGAGGTAGGAGGATTGGGGTGAGTGCAAGGCTATCCTGAGACTACATAGTGAATTCCAGGTCAGCCTGGACTAGAGCGAGACCCTACCTCGAAAAACAAAACAAAACAAAAAAACTGCACCACATATGTTTGAAAATGATGATAGAGGAGGCTATACATGCATAGGGGTAGGGGACATAAGTGAAATCTTTATTACCTTTCTTTTAACACTGGTCAGATATGGTGCTGAACACCTGTATCCCAGGACTCAGAAGCGTGAGCTTTGATAGGAGAAACACTATGTGTTCAAGGCCAAACTAAGCCACATAGTAAAACCCTGTCTTGAGCTGGGTATATGGCCTAACTCTTAAGGCGTTTGACTGCAATGCCTTAGGATCCCTGGTTTCAATTCCCCAGTACCCACTTAAAGCCAGATGCAGGAATTAGTGTATGCATCTGGAATTTGTTTGCAGTGGCTGGAGACATCGTTGTATCCTCGCTCTCTGAGTTTACAAATAAATTAATAAGTAAATTAATTAATTAATTAGTTAAAAACATTGACAGTCCTGTCTCAATAATAATAAAACAAACCACAGAATTCCACTGTTAGCAACATCATAATTAACTCGGGTGCTCTCTGCTATCCAACACAATTTACTTGGTTGAATATATAATGTTATGGTAGAGGGTGTGCTCAGAAAATGTGAGGTTCTGGGCTCAGTCCCCAGCACTGCAAATTTTAAGAGTGCAATTTTATTTACCTTATGTCATTTATCTTTGAATAATTAGAGCACAAATTAGAATATATAAATTTACATTATTGAGATAAGAATAAAGACCATTTTACAAACATTTTTGTTTACAAATAGTTGCTGTTCTTTAGGTTTTGATTACTTTTTCCTTATTATAAAGTTGGCAAAAAATGAACAAATATATATATTTTATCTGAATCACAATGTGGGGACTGCTGTGAAATTACAGACAATTAGAACAGTATCAAATGGCTACTGACACAATGCAGCAAGGATGGAGTGGCTCAAATCCCAAACAGGTTTTCCAAATGTAACAGAGACTCACAGAAATATTTGGAAGTATTGAAAAAGGCCAAAGAGGAAGAACTGACACTATTAATCAATGCTTTACATGCGACATAGATGAGTGCTACCTAGTTGTATAAAGTACAGTAAAATTAAAATAATTATAATGTTAAGTATCTGCATGAATCACACACAAACAAATGTATGTATTTTTATTACAACTAAATAAAAAAGGCCTATGACTTTTTAGGCATTGCAGAAGAGAGGTACATTATCACCATTCAATGTCTTCTAGCATAATAATCCCAGCCACTATTATATATAGAGGCCTCTCTTAGTTGTTATTCTTTTAAACATACAGCATCATCAGGGATCTAAAAAGAAAACACCCCTAAATTCTTTCTCATTCACAAAGAAGAAAATGAAAATAGGCCAAAAGTCTATGGTTTTAGAAGATGTTTGGGGAGACATTCCAGCCCACAGAATTAAGAGCCTCAGTGAAAGCTCTAAAGTTCTGAACAGTCAGGAAGGAGGTGTTGCCTGTACATCACTTCATCCCACACAGAAAGACACAAGGAATTCATCAGGGTGTTTCCATAACATTCATGTTTTTCTTGCTAAGGCTAGCTAACTCCCATCACTCTCCTTTTAAGAATAACTAAGGAAGGGCAGGAGGAACTAAGTGAGAACAACCTTCAATTATAGCCCTGCTGCCTGTTAAACAACAATGGAAAATTGGTCAAATTCAAGTTTTGATTAAAAAGATTGCAGGTCTACAATACTTACAGATGCATGCCAGAATCAGATGGAGATATTAGCACTGCAATTTTTTTTGTGTGTGAAACAATGCATAAGGGCTTTGTGAAATCAGAACAAGCTAAGAACTGAGTAAGAATTGTAACTCCTCATTCACACTAATGAATCTTGGGTTGATCCTGAGTGAGGGACCCTAAAAAATGAGCAAAATGACTAATAATCCTGAGACTAACAGTGTGGTGCCATATGTTAATGCCATTACCGACAATTCTAAGTTCAATTTGGTGAACTAAAGAGTTTAATGGGGTTACTTACAGAGCACAATAAAGTGTTAAAGGAGTGTGGGTAACCACTTTATAGAAATTATGGGGTTCCCACCAATACATATCAATGTAACAAATGGAAAGAGGAGTAAGGGCTCTATTTGAACGCTTCAATATGGGCTACCACACTGACAACTTTGGGGTGTCTGTGGAATTTTAATTCTAAGAATTAAACTTCACAGACCAGAGGATAAAGCTTCGGGGTCTTATTTGATAATAGAGTAAATGAGAAAGAAGACAAAGTGAGCAGGGTTCACAGAAATGGAGAAACCCAGGAAGTACAAACAGACCATGCCAATGAGCAACAAAGCCTTGTCAGCTGGAGTAAAGAGAGGGTTTGTTTTATGGATTAGGTATAAAATTTCTAATGGCTACATAGAAATACAGATAAGCCCCTTAAGCCATAAAAAATGAGTGATTCAACTTTTATCTTGTCTGAAGCTTGTGTTCACAGAACTCAAACACTTGCTGTTTCTGGCTCAGCAATCTTCTGAATTTAAGTAAGCTTCACTTACATCCATCCCTCCAGTGTTGGTATTGCTTAAGGAGAGCATGGCGGACAAAGGGTTAAGAGGGCGTTGAAGAATGAGGTCAGGACCCCCCCCAACCCGGTAGGCATTTCCCTATCTCCACCCTCAACTCTGAGACCCCAACCCCCAAAAAAGTAAGCCACATGAACCCAGGTTCGCACCCCAGCTGTACCTAGAAGGTGGAAGTTCCTCTACCCCCACCATCTGATACGTGCCCAAACTCACGTCCACATGCACAGCAGGTATTCACAGGTTGCTGATTTCTGCCAATCCCGTTGTCCATTTCTTTCCCTCCCTCCTCCTCAATTTCTATTTAACCCACGATGCTGCTATAATAAAATGGGATTACTTGTCATGCTTTTCCCCGGGGTCTATGCCCGTTATTCTCTCTGGAGAGATGAGCTGAACACACACAGAGCTGAGCCCATGGGTGCCTGGTTTTGGGTCCCCGCCACCACCGGAGCCAAAGGAGCATGCCACCCACGGAGCTGTGACACGGAGCGGTCCCGAGCGGTCAGCGCCCCATGCTAGCCGGTTGGACACGCCCCCACCCGCCCGGCGCTCCTGGCACCTCTTCCCAGCCCAGCCCAGCCCAGCCCGCGCACCTTGGGGCCTACCTACAGCAGGAGGCTTTCCGCTCCTCACAGCGTGAGCCCAGCAGCCGGCCCTGCCTCTCCCAGCGCGCTCCTGGCTCCACTCTGCCTGCGCAGCCCAAAAGCCCCAGGCAGACTCCAAGACCAGGGGACCCATTCCTGTTCCTTTTTTTTTTTTTTTTTTTTTTTTTTTATTAAAACAACACTCCAGTAGTACTTTCTTACATTAGGAATATCCCAACATTATCTTACAACCAGAGCTTAAAAGAAGGGAGTGAGTATACTGGGTGATATACAGAAAATAACTAGTCCCTGCCTATGACAAGGCAGATGCAGAATAAACGCCCACTTAGAGACCAACATTGGAGTCATTCATAGGTTCTGAATGGGGGCTGAGCTCACTAGCATATAGCTTAATTTTGGGTGCTCACATATCCAGTCACAAGGTTCAGGTTCAGGTTCATCCCCCCAGGAATCTTCATTCTAGTAAAAGGGAACTGATTCCTACGAAGGCACTTAGATGGAGTTTCTGGAAAAACAAATCTAGGGAACTCCTTTCGGCAGCAAGGAATAAGGAGAAGCTATATCCTTCTCTGAAATCAAGGAAAGAAGGGCCAGCAAGGGCAGGCTCAAGGACATTCCCTGCTTTTAATTTCAAGGCCCAGTCATCTTAAATTGCCTCACCCCCAAACTTCTGCTTTACTGCAAAGTACACAATATCTGGGATTATATGAGTGATGACTTCATGGGATCCAAATCAACAAGTCTACTTTTCAGTTAGCCTTTCACTCTATAAATTCCCTGGTCTTATCCCAAAGTAGCATGCAAGTAATCTGGAAGGAAGGAATAATGGCCAGATCCCCAGGAAAGACCTTTGTGACTGTCCCCCTCTTACTACCAGGGTGTGTAATTTCCATTTCCTTAAAGCTGGCTAGCACTGCACTGTTATGCTCAAGTAGTATTCCAGGACAGTAGGACCAGGGTTTTCTCTACTGGCATCAGGTGATGCCAGGAGGAAAAAGGCACACCCTGTCACAATTCTACCCACTTTGACCAATAGTTAACAAAATTACTTTGATTTAACTTACTATAATTACTTTGATTTAAAAAATCATAATCCAGGGCAGAAGAGATGCCTAAGCAGTTAAGGCGTAGGCCTGCAATGCAGAAGGACACAAGTTCGATTCCCCAATGCCCATATAAAGCCAGATGCACTAGAGGGCACATGCATCTGGAATTCATTTGCAGTGGCTAGAAGCCCTGGGTCTCCTATTCTCTCTGTTCTCTGTCTCTCTCTCTCTCTCTCTCTCTCTCTCTCTCTCTCTCTCAAATAAGTGTTTAAAGAAAATCATAATACATAAATGTGCTTTCTGCCTTAGTTTTATTTTAACTTACAAGTAAGCCTTCCAGTACCCTCATGAATAGCCCTCTGACTTCACTAGTAGAATATACTTTTGATAAGGAAATATGTACACAAACACACTACTTTCTCTGGCTCAAAGCCAGGGATAGCCCACCTCCTTTAAACAATGGAAATCCAAAAATCCCAGTCACTGATGCAGCTTCTGCTGAAGCATTGATCACATTTCTCTCCTGACACCCACGCCTGACTCTTCCAGAACCCATCCTCTGCCCTAATCAAGAACTCAGTGACTCAGCCTGAAGTCCTTTTCAGCCTTGTGAAGAATCCCAGCGGCACCTGAGTGGAGCCCCTGAGATTTCACACTTTCACCCAAACTACTTGATGAGTTTCTAAGGCTCAGCAATATAGTTTCTGGTCCTAGAATAGACTGTGGGAGAGGCCAGTCTATTAATTACAATCTGGACATGGAGGCACTACCAGAATTCAAGTTGACATTTTAGAAAACAAGTTACACAAGAAATTCCTGCTGTCCAATAGCCTTTACTATGAGTTTCCTCCCATCTCTAGCTTTTTAAATTTCATCCATTGAGTATGACAGGTTATTAAGCTTTCTGATTAGATCCTCTTCACTAATGGATCCATTCTGAAATGTTTTGAAATATTTCATGAAAGATTTCATAAACTCAAAGAGGGTTCTTCCTTCAAAATGATGACTTAGCTATAAAAGATGGGGCCTGTTCTGCCCTTTAATAGCACTGACATTCACTACTTACGTCCTCCTCTGAACAACAGTACTTCCTTCCAGTATCTGTAGCTTTGAGCGCCCACAGCCAGTTCTTACAGTAAACCTAGAGCTTCCATTGGATTTTCCAAACCAACTCCACATTCTCAAGTAAGAATAGAAAGAATGAGTCTAAAAAGAAGAAATGCAAAACCCACTGACCTGCTGAGGCGACATCACATGAGCAATGCTGGACGTTTTCTGAAGATCTTCCACACAAATGCCAACCTGCTGTAAGGTCCTGGTCTTGTGAGGTTTACTGAAGCCTTTGCTTTCCTCAGGCCTGTCCTGCAGCCTCCAGAAGCAGCTGGAAACAAGTGTGCATGACCACAGCTGGACACTGGATCACAATGGCTGTGGAGGCAGAGCAGGGGGTGGAGCTGCCCCGCAGCTGCCTTAAGGCCCAAGAGGATTGATTCTCTCACCTAGACCTGCAGGTGTGCCTGCCAGTGCCAGGTTCCTTCCTTGCTTCCTTCCTTCCTTCCTTTGTCCATTTCTCTCTCTCCTTCTCTATCTCCATACATCCCTCCCTCCCTCCCTCTCCTTCTGAAGCAGTGTCTCCTTGCAGAAAAAAGCCCCTGAGAATTCTGCTCAAAAGTTTCCCATGGGCCTGTGGATATGAGAGTCCGGACTTTAAGAGACGCCCTGAGGATCCTGCTCCAGAGGACTTCCTTCAGCCTGTGAATGTTGGGAAGCCCCTTGGGGAGAGAGTGGAAAGGTCTGGAAAGCGTCGGGGGTGGCTTGTGGGGATTTGCGCAGCAGCCCCAAAGCCCAGCAATTTGTCTAAAATGAGCGAAGTCTTACGGGGACTAAGTGAATCTCCAGAAGCGTTTTTTGAACGTCTGGGGCCTATGAGAGCAGGAGAGCGACGAACATTGCCGTCGTCTCGCAGTCATTAGAAAGAAATGACAGAAACTGGAAGGGCTCGAAGGAAAGCCGCCAGGGCTAGGGAGGGCCTAGGGCAGCTTCCCCCACCCAGAGAGGGCAGAAGTCCCCGCAGTGTGCTCGCCCGTCCGGCCCTCCTCAGGGCCAGCTCGGCCAGGAGCAGCAGGAGCAGCGCGGGGCGCTCTCGAGACTGAGTTTTCAAAGCCCCGGTCCTTTCCATCCCCGGGCCCCTTCCGGAGCTGCCGTCCAATGGGAGCGCCGGACGTTGCCGCGTCATCAGTGTCCGGGCCGAAGGCGCCCGGCGGGCTGGCAGATGCGGAAGTGGAAGTCCGAGGCTGGGCTCTCGCGCTTCACCTCCCCTGAGCCCTTGGGTCCGTGTCCGAGGCACCCGCGGCGTGTCGGGAGCCCGAGGATCCCGCGGGGGTGGGACGGGGAGAGGAGGGGAGAGGAGCAGCAGGAGGAGGCCAGGGAGGCTTCCAGGGAAGAGCGAGAATCGCTCTGGGGGCCCGAGCAGTGCTGGGCGAGGCCTTCTCTGCTCGCCCGCTTGGTACAAAGGAAACTTTGAGGTCACAGGACACCTACCTGTGATTATGTGGGGGTTCATCATGCCGGGGAGACTTCCATGCAGCTGAGCTTCTTCCCAGTGTGGCTGTGACCTCCAGAGAGGTAGGTTCCCTTAATGCATGTTTGTTTGTCTCTGCCTTTGGGTTCTGAGCTTCTGGGACTGTCTGGTTCTCACCCTCCTGCAAGATGTTTGCATCCAGGATGAGATTTGCTAAAGTTCCAGGAGATTCCAGATCTGTGCACTCCAAGTTTTGGATTTTTTTTTTTTTCATTTAGAAAAGCAGTGAAAAAAACCCCACAAATTTTGTTGAGAGTTAATTGTGAATTATGAAGTATGTTTTTGAGAATATTTTGGTCCCCGGGAAGGCTACCTGAAAGACAAAACAGAAGAAAAATCTTTACCTTGTCTGGTTGGAAAGAGGAATCTCTAGGGGAGAAGCATTTGAGGAGAACACACACAAGGGCATGTGCACACAAGCATACACACATGCACACATTTACATGCACACACACACTTGAGACATCATCCCAAACCAGACAGGATGCCACATTCGGGAAAAGAAATTCACTAAGCATGGTGGGAAGATACAGGTGCCTGTCAAAAGGGATGCAGAGAAGACCAGGTGACAGGGACAAACCTGACTGGCTGGTGGATTTAAAGGCTGAGATGCCAGGACTTCCTTCTGGGTACCTGGGTCCCCTCATTCAGTTGTTATGCAGGCCAGGGTCAGTGGGTCAGGGAGGCAGAGCCTCTGATCCTGTTAGCCATCTCCTCTTTGGAGAGGGTTCACTGCTTTTTCAGCTGCTTGAAGAGATCCACAGGTGGCGCTTTGTCCTGTCAGTCATGCCCTGTGAGGGGACTGTGTCATGATGATCAACACCTGTGTTGGGGGGGGCATTGGCTATCAATATCCTGTCTTGTCCCCCAACACTCTTGCACCGCCTCTCCCACAAAGAATCCTCAGCAGTGACCACCATCTAGGGAGAAGTAGGATGATTCTTTTGAGTTTGAGGCTTGTGTTTGCTACTGGGTGACATCCATTGCAGCCTGGGTGAGAGTGAGACACTACTTAGGAAAAGATGGCAACAAGTCATTGAAAGGAAATCACACATACATATGGACATGTTCAACCAAGGCCCTAGATGTGGACCAGAAGGAGGAGGAGAGCCAGAGGAATGGCACCAATCCTTCTTTGTCTCCGCACCTCAGCTGGCCCAGAACAATGCCACCCGAAAGCCACATGTCCCTGCTGGAGGAAGCCTTTTACTCCAGAGACCATCAAAACTGGATTGAAATAGAGAGCAGTGGAAAGGATCTGGAACTTCATTGGAAAGTTGATGTCTGGTTCATTGTGCCATGCCTCTGTTGCGTTTGCTACATCTCTAAATCATCCTCAATCTAACATATGTGAAGCAACATGCACACAGTGACCCATGCGTCTGGAGTTTTTGTACAGTGCCAATTGTACATGGTGAGTGCCCCAGGGAAGGCAAATCCTCTTCCTTACTGCCACTGACTGCTAGTGCTTGTCATGACTTGCAAGCACATCCTGCTCTCTTTCCCTCCTTGACATTGGAACCCAACTTCCTGGGCCTTACATAATTGACCAGCAAATTCCCCAGGGACCCTTCAGTGCCTGGTTGGGACAGCTGTGGCCTCCAGCCATGTGCACAGAACAGCTACTGGTTCCTTCACTCATGGGCCTCAACTAGGCCTAAACTACAGCAGTATGCCTGACAGACATAAGCTACCCCAACAAAGTCCACTTTTTACTACAATTCCTTCTATCAATTTTGTTCTTCTACAGAACCTTGGCTGATTCACCCCCTTTTTTATGTCTAATATATATAATGAAAGTAGTAAAAAGACTAATATGTATCTTCCAAGGGTCTGAGTGTATTTTCAAAGCTCACATATTAAAAACATCATAAGCTGTGTCTGTATCACCACCTTTAATCCCAGCACTATGGAGGCTCAGGCAGGAGGATAACATGAGATCAAGGTCAGCCTAATCTCACAGAGTTCAATAGCAGCCTGGCATCACATGAGCTCAAGGTCAGCCTGAAGAGAGACAGAGGTTTTCTTTGCCTCTGATCCTCCATGGGACCCGGTGCAGTTTGGGAGGGCCAGCCTGTCCTGGAGAGGAATGTGCTGGGCTCCATGGGGGTCAGAGTGAGGGTCATGGTTAGGGCCAGTGTTGTTATAGTTAGGAATTTGAATGTTGGGGTTTGTGCTAGAATGAGGGTTATGGTTTCAATTAGGCCTACAGTTAGGGTTAGGTTTAGAGCTTCTTTTACTCCTAGGGTTATGGTAAAGTTTAGGGATAGGGT
This sequence comes from Zapus hudsonius, assembly GCA_004024765.1. Taxonomy (NCBI): domain Eukaryota; kingdom Metazoa; phylum Chordata; class Mammalia; order Rodentia; family Dipodidae; genus Zapus; species Zapus hudsonius. The sequence continues at coordinate 13,575 of PVHP010002862.1, read as the reverse complement.
TAGGGCTATAGTATGGTTTCCATTAACTATGTCTAGGTTAGTGTTAGGGAGATTGTTAGGATGAGTCCTAGTGTAACTGTTAGGATTTCAGTGAAGCCTGTGGTAAGGGATAGGGTTAGGGTTTCAATGAGTCCTACATTTAGAGCCATTGTAAGGGTTAGGGTGAGGCCTAACATTCAGGTTTGATTTAGTGTTTCCCTTAGGCATATGGTGAGGGTTAGACTTCATATAATCCCTAAGGTTAGGGTTTGGGATATGGCTACATGAGGATTTTATTAGTCCTACGATTAGTTCTAGGGTAAAGTTAGAGTTTCAGTTAGGCCTAAGATGAGGGTTACTCTAAAGGTTTCAATGAGCCCATGATTAGGGTTATGGTTTGGATAATCTCAGGCTGGCCTCACACTCACAGAGTGTCTCTGTCTTAAGAGCCAGGGATTAAAAGTTAGCCTCAGCAAGCTGGGTTTTGAAAGTGTTCAATTACTCTCAGTATTGGGTTAAATATACATGTAAAATTATTAAAATGTAGACCTGGAGCACATAATTATAGTTTTGTTTGCTGTTATGTAAAGGATATCTTGATTCATTTTTTTCTAGGAAGATTCTTTGGGATATATGAACTCAATGTTACTGATTTTCTTTTATTCAAAAAGAATTTTAAAACATAACAAAAACAAACAAAATAAAGAAAATACTATGAGAACATATGACCTCACATGCACCATGGGGGGGCAGTGCTCACCTATTTCACTCCAGCATACTAAATTTGAGGATGATGTGACAAGCATAACAAACTACTGAGTCATGTGGCAATGTTCAAAACAGTAGTATAAGCCATAAATTTTTTTTTTTTGGTTTTCTGAGGTAGGGTCTCGCTCTAGTCCAGGCTGACCTGGAATTCACTCTGTAGTCTCAGCGTGGCCTTGAACTCAAGGCAATCCTCCTACCTCTGCCTCCCGCGTGCTGGGATTGAAGGTGTGTGTCACCATGCCTGGCTACTAAGCCATACAATTTGTAATGGATTTAAAGTTGGAATATGAATTTGTACATTCAAGATGAAACATAGCTATCTTAACTGAGATTTTGATATGTAGAGTAGGCCTTACATTCAAGGGAAAATTTGTCATAATTTTACTGGATACAAAGTCGAGTATTTGATGTATTTTCCTTAAATGGGCACTTCCATAAATTATACATGAATGACAATTATTTTGCATTGTGTATTTAAAGTGTACTAATATAGTACTTGTATGCCCTGTTTGTGAAAAATATGAATTTTTAGCTTGTTTTACTCTATGTTGGTATATTCTTTACATTTGTCTCCAACTGCACCTATTGAGAGATCACACTTTAATGTTAAACACGGTTTAGACACTAGACATGTTGATGGATTGTACCATTCTAATATTGACCTTTTAATGCCAAGAACTGTTAGTCATGGATATGGAATGCACAATACAACATATTTGATGTTCATTGAAAGTACATGTATGGGTCAGAGAATTGTCTTAGTAGTTAAGGCACTTGTCTACAAAGTCCAAGTGCTGTGATTTGATTCCACAGTACCAACATAAAGCCAGATGCAAACAGTGGTGCATACATCTGCAGTCCATTTGCAGTGACAAGAGGCCCTGGTGCATCCTTTCTTTCTGTGTCTTTCTCTCTGACATATATACATAAATAAATAAATAAAATATTTCTTGAAAACTACATGTACTCATTGGAGAAATCTTCTCTGAGCATCCAGGTAATTGCGACCAACTATTTACTGTAATAACATCACTAAAAGCATCATTCCAGCATTCTGATTACAGTTCATAGTGTTAAAAGGAGTTTTGGACCCAGGAAAGTCAATGCAAATGTCTCTTTTAATGAGGACAAAATGTTGTTCCTTTTCTTGATGGAATTGTTCTAGTATCATCAGCCTGATATGAGGCTTCTGAGAAAACACCTTGGAGAATGTTGACATAACAATTGACTTAGTTTCCACAGATATCAAACCCATCAGGAGTTGTAGCTGTATCTTTCTTTCTCTCTCTTTCTTTCTTTCTTTCTTTCTTTCTTTCTTCCTTCCTTCCTTCCTTCCTTCCTTCCTTCCTTCCTTCCTTCCTTCCTTTCTTCTTTCTCTTCATTCCTTCCTTTCTCCCTTTCTTTTTCTTTCTTTTCTTGATTTCTCCAGGTACAGTCTCTTTCACAATGTTTCCAGTAGGGATTTAGGTCCAGTCCAGGAAAGGGACAGAGGCTTAATACCTACCAGTAGGAAAGTGACAGAAAGTGGTGCTGGTTATAAAGCATTACAACAAATGGTTTCCTTAATAGTTTCCCCCTCAGACACAATGAGAACAGTTTATCACATTCAAGGGTTGAAGGCCTTTTATCTAAGCACTAAGTACTCTATCTGTCATTACTCCACTAGGTGTATTGACCAATGTACCTGAGCCTCCACAGCAAATATGCCCTTACTGTGTACAACCCACCACAGAACACTTGCATGAGCTTCCCTGAAAAGAAGCCACAGGTGAGGCCACCATTAAGGGTCTAACTTAACTTCATGTTATAATAGGATGTCTATGGAGAAACCCCATAATATGGGACACTCATATCACAAGCACTGATGTGAAAACTGGCTGAGGACAATCAGCCACATGACCTTTCCACTTACCTTACTAACATCCCAGGACTGGCCTGATTACAAGGGAAAAAAAGTTGTTAAAACAACAATTTAAAAATCCTAGGTACTGAAGGAACTTGACCTGGATGCAGGAAGATACTCCCAGAAGACACTTGGAGCTACTTATGCATATGTAAAATATATATAAAGAGCCGGGTGTGGTGGCACACGCCTTTAATCCCAGCACTAGGGAGGCAGAGGTAGGAGGATTGCTGTGAGTTCAAGGCCACCCTGAGACTACATAGTGAATTCCAGGTCAGCCTGGGCTAGAGTGAGACCCTACCTCAAAAAACAAACAAACAAAAATATATATAGGTATATAAAGATACATAAAGATATATAATATATAAGAACAACCACCAACCCAAGAGCTGTACATTTGAATAAGAGAAGTTCAACCAGCATATAAGGCATGGTGATCAAATTTAAACTGACAGTGATTTTTCTTCTAGAGTAGCAAAGAGTATAGCAACAACTCCTTTAAAGTCTTTCTTCTTTCTTTCTTTCTTTCTCTTTCTTTCTTTCTTTCTTTCTTTCTTTCTTTCTTTCTTTCTTTCTTTCTTTCTTTCTTTCTTTCTTTCTTTCTTAATTTCTTGAATTTTCCAGGTTCAGTCTCTTTCACAATATTTCCAACAGGGTTTTAGGTCCACTTCTGCAAAGGGACAGAGGCTCAGTACCTTCCAGTAGGAAAGAAACTGCTGCTGCTTAGAAAGCATTAGAATAATTTAATTTTAAATTAAATGTTATTATAATTTTTATATATTTATAGGGCCTGAAGGTACCTTAGCTGGATGCAAGAAGAAACTACATGAAGATTACATGAAACTGCCAGTGAACAAATATATGTGTATTTATATGAATTGATATATATTATACAATATATATATATTTATAAAATGTTATAGTTGTTTCAAAATGAGTAAATATAAAAATACAATGAAAAATCCTTGTTATACTCACAGATATTGTCTTTACTTATGTTGGATATAAACTTCATTCATAGAAACTGGACACACTTAAAAATAAACTATCGGGGCTGGAGAGATGGCTCAGAGGTTAAGGCACTCGCCTCTAGTGCCTAAGGACCCGGGTTCAATTCTCCAGGTTCCACATAGACCAGATGCACAGGGTGGCGCATGTGTCTGGAGATCATTTGCAGTGGCTGGAGGCCCTGGCACACCTATACTCTCTCTTTCTTTCTTACTCTCTCTTTCTCTCTCTCTCTCTCTCTCTCTCTCTCTCTCTCTCTCTCTCTCGTATCTCTCTGCTTGCAAATAAATAAATAAAATATTTAAAAAAAAAAAATAAAAAATAAACTATCGGCCGGGCGTGGTGGCACATGCCTTTAATCCCAGCACTCAGGAGGCAGAGGTAGGAGGATCGCCATGAGTTCAAGGCCACCCTGAGACTACATAGTAAATTCCAGGTCAGCCTGGGCTAGAGTGAGACCCTACCTCGAAAAACAAAACAAAACAAAATAATAATAAAAAATAAATAAACTATCATGGAATCCTAAACTGGTGTTAGGAATACTGTAAGAAATATATTCTCACCCACAGAAAGCAGGTTGCTGTAGTTCTTCATCATCACATCCCTGAACAAGGCCTTCTGAGCAGGGTCCAGGCATTTCCACTCTTAGGAGAAGTCTATGGCCACAAACCTGAAGGACAATGGCTTCCAAAATAGAAATAACTATCTGAATGTTTATCCTGATAAAAAGTACTTGTTGAAGGGAAAAGTAAGATTGATGGGAGCTTTGTCTGATGTAGGTGAGACTTTATAGTAAAGCAAATGTATCTTTTTACACTCACTGATGTTCTTTTTTTTTTTATTGTCCATAATGAGTTACAATATTTAATGGGCAAACAATGAGTTGTTATCCCCAATTCCCCGCTGCCCTCCCCTCCCCAATCCGCTGGATAACCTCCTCCATGGGTCGTCTGGATCAGTCCTTGTGACAGGGGACCATGGATAGCCTAGTATTCAGCCAGGTTCTCCTGGCCATGCCTCTGGATAATCTCTCCCACCAGGGCTCTCACATTCTTTCTGCCCCCTCTTCCGCATAGTTCCCTGAGTTGTGGTGAATGAGTATTAAGGCTGCTTTAAGGTTGTGAGCTTAGGGGTCTTTATGTCGAAAATCGTTGGTTTCTGTCTCACTGGCTTATCCTGTGTTGATTGAATGGCTGTGGCTGTGGGTCCCTTGTTCATGATGTTTTTTCATGAATTTTTAAACTGTGGGAACAGGTTTTCATAACATCCCCTCAGTCAGTCCAAGTGCTATGATTCCATGGAGAACTAAATATAAATTAATATCTCAACAAAAGAATACTCTTTCAGAGTACTTATATATATCACAAAGGATTATACATTATATTTCCTAGATTGGAAATTTATGTTGAGTAAAATGTGTACTTCCTAAATTTTAATGTTCATAACCAAAGCTAGGGATCTTCCTAAATATAAAATCTGAATTAATCAAGTCTGCAGGAGAGAAATACTGATATATGTAGAACATGTACTCTAGCAATAACTTGCACTGTTATTTCCTCCCACACTCTTAGGAATATTTCTGTAGCATTTTGAGTTTACATTTGTCAAGTTACATTTTATAATTTGAAACTTATACATATATATGAATTGTATTATGTGTTATATATTATATAGTATATAAATTAAACATAAATATATTATGAATGTAAAATACGTTTAATATATGTTATATATATTATATACATTATATATAAATATGTTATATTGTGTATGTAAAATATGTTCATATATAATATAGACATATATATGAATATATAAATATATAAGATATAAATATTTATTAATAATTAATAAACAGAATAATATATATTAGCTAATGTAATATATTATAAATATATTAATAATCATAATAATTATATAAACATAAATACAAAGATATATAATACAAAAGAAAAACTTCCAGCCCAAGAGCTACAGACTTGAATAAGAGAAGTTTCAACCAGCATGTAAGGCCTGGTGATTAAATTTAAACTGACAGTTATTTTTCTTCCACAGCAGCAAAGGATATCACAGCAACCCCTTTAAAGTATTTCCTATGACTTGTCATTCTGATGGGTTTGTCTGCATCAACCAATAAATTAAAATCATATTGGCAACCACAGTATCAGTGGAAAACCAGCATGACCCTTATTCAATGTGTCCAGCATTTAATCTCAAAACATCCACACATGGACATACAAACAACAAACAGGATCAGAAGTTTCAGAACTCATGTCTTTAATGAAAACTAATGAAATTAACAAAACAGAAAAAACTGAATATTTAAGAAGGAAAAGGGCTGAAGAGATGGCTTAGTGATTAAGACATTTGCCTGCAATGCAGAAGGACCAGAGTTCGATTCCCCAGTGCCCATATAAAGCCAGATGCACAAGAGGGCGCATGTGTCTGGTGTTCATTTGCAGTGGCTTGGAGGCCCTGGTGTGCCCATATTCTCTCTCTGTCTGCCTCTCTCTCTCTCTCTCAAATAAGTAAATAAAATATTAAAAAAATCAAAAAAGAAGGAAAAGCATAGTTAAAAACAGTCTTGTTTTTATTTTTGTTTATGTATTTGCAAGCAGAGAGAGGGGGCAAGAGGGAAAATGGGTGTACCATGCCTGTAGCTACTGCAAACTAACTCTATAAGCATGCTCCTTTTTATGCATCTGGCTACATTAGAAAACTGGGGATTCGAACCCATGTCATGAGGCTTTGCAGGCAAGCATGCTAACCACGGAGCCATCTCTCCAGCCCCAAATCCAAACTCTTTACAACCCTCATTTACTGCTGGTGGGAGTGCAAACTTGTACTCCCACTATGAAAATCAGTAATAGAGACTCCTCAAAATGCTCCATCATGGCTGGAGAAAAAACTAAGTGGCTAAGGCACTTGCCTGCAAAGCCTCACATCCTTGGTAAGAGTCCCCTGCACCCATGTAAAACCAGATGTGCAAAGTGTGCATGTATCTGGAATTTGTTTGTAGAGGCTGGAGACCCAGGCACATCCATTCATTCTCTCTATCTGTGTGCAAATAAATAAATAAATATTTTAAATACTGAATAAAGAACTACCATCAGGCCCAGCTATACCTCCTGGCCTGAAACTTAAAGACAATATCTAATGCCACAGAGACATAGGATCAACCATTTATTGCAAGGCTTTCACAATAGGCATCCATAGAAATCATCCCAGATGTCCGTCAACAAATGAATTGTTAATTAAAGTACATATGTACCCACGGGAGTTCAACTCAGGGGAAGAAAAATAAAATAATCCAACTTGCAGGGAAATAGGGGTCTTAGGAAAGAAACATGCTAATAACCTAACAGTTACAAGGTCTCTGCAGTTGCTCATATAAGTTCTTTAACTGGTAATAGCTTCAGTTCATTGTAAGCCTTTATAAGACTCAACAGTATGCACACAGCACTGGAATGAAGCTAGGAAAAATCAGAATTAAGGACGGGGAGGGGAGGAGGGTCTACTTGACAACACAGATGGTCAGTGAAATGGAAAAAAGAAAAGAAGAAACAAAGAAAGATGTTTTAACACAGAGATGTAAATATTTGCAAAGCCTAAATATTCAAGTTCTCTACTGTGTGTCAAGGATCTGCACACAGTGGGAGTCCTGGCACATAGTCACGGATGTGAACACACTGGGTGTCATGGGCACTGGGGGATGGCCATGAGTTTGTGGCCAGCCTGGGCTACAGAGTGAATTCCAGGTCAGCCTGGTCTAGAGCCAGACGCTACCTTGAAAAATAAAAATAATAATAATAAATAAAAATTATAACTACATAAGTAAAATATAAAATAAAGTAATAAAAGACTGGGAACTGGTGGCAGCAGCTGAATGCCCTGGTGTGCCAATTCTCTCTACCACTGCTCACAAATAAATAAATACTTATGTTTAAAAGAGAGAAGTATAGGCCAATGTGACCCTGGAGAAAGAAGTTCAAGAGGAGTGGCAGGAGTCCAGGCAGGCAATCCAATCAAATAGGTGCCTGGCATTTGGAGAAGTGGCCTGAGTAGGACTTGTTGTATCTGAGCTTCAGGGAAAGGTCATATGGCAAGCAGAACACATAGGATGGGACAGGACCTGATGACCCTCACCTGAGTGAACACTGTGCTTGCATTCAGGAAACTTGGGCTTCCTCAGTTCTCCATAGCTTTCCTACATGTATAAAGTCTGCCTCAAGGGATGTTTGGTCATACTGTCATAGAATTATATCAATATCACCTACATCTATATTACTATCTATATCTATATCATGTATATATTGATATCATCTATATCATCTACATGTATATCTTTATTTTTATGTCTATACTGATAACATCTATAACTGTATCTACAGCCTTATCTACATCATCTATATGTAGATAATGTATATCTAGATAATGTATATCTAGATAGTGAATATCTATATAATCTATATATATATCACTATCATCTATATCTATATAATGTAATTGTCATGGTTTGATCCAGGTGTCCCCCACAAACAAATGAATGTGTTCTGATAGGTTGATCCTCAGCTGATGGCAATTCGGGAACTAGAACCTCACTCGAGCTGTGTTGTTGGGGCGGCTTATGGGGGTTATAAGCCAGCTCCCCCATACCAGTATTTGGCACACCTTCCTGCCGCTGTTTGCAGTGCTGTGGCAGAGGTGATGTCCAGCCCTCTGCTCATGCCATCGTTTTCCCTGCCAGAATGGAGTCTCCCCCCGAGTCCGTAAGCCAAATAAACCCATTCCTCCACAAGCCACTTTTGTTTGGGTTCTTTCTGCGCAGCAACTAGAAAGCTGACCACAACAGTAATCTATAAAACATACATATAAATACATCTATGTCTGCATGATGTATATCTATCATCTATATCTCTATCATCCATATTTATATCTATAAATACACATAAAACAGTTCCATTGGAGTGTGTTTGGATCACCCACTGCATAATCCTAGCACTTGGCCCATTGAGGCACGAGGATTTTCATGACTCCCATGTCAGCCTGGGCTACAGTGAAACCCTGTTTCAAAAAGAACATTTTTAAAATAAAATTGCCTGACATTCTTATACAAGCCACAGTGCTTCATTGCTGCACATAAAGAATGTGAGAGAAGCCAGGTGTGGTGGTAATGCCTTTAATCCTAGCACTGAGGAGGCAGAGGCAGGAGGATGGCTGTGAGTTCAAGGCCAGCCTGGGCTACAGAGTGAATTCCATGTCTGCAAAAGCTTCAGCCAGACATGACCTCAGAAAACTAAAACAATGAGGTAAAATAAAAAGGATCCCTTGACACTTGTTGAGCTGCAGGATGGGGTGATTTTCATGGAATGTCAACTCCCTGCACAGACCATCATCCACAGGGTGTGGAGCCCATGTCCTGGGCTGTGGGGACAGCTTGCCTGCGTCTCAGGGAAGGGTACACTTACACGAGGACCATCTCTGTGTTCCTTATCTCAACTTTCACTGAAGGGAAAATTAAATCAAATATACACTGCAGGGTAGCCTGGTTGACTCATCATTATTTTGTTTGAGCCTTAGCTTATTTTGTTTTATGAAAGTCATATTTATTATTTTTCTTTTTTTCCCAGGTAGGGATTGTCTCTAGTGCAGGCTGGCCAGAAATTCACTATATAGCCCCGGTTGGCCTCTAATTTACAGCCATTTTCCTACCTAAGTCTTCTATTTTGTTGTTTTATTATTTTGTATATTATTTTATTAATTTATTATTTCATTTTATTATTTTTTGTTGTTTTTTGAGGTAGGGTCTCACTCTAGCCCAGACTGACATGAATTCACTATGTAGCCTAGCCTGGTCTTGAACTCATGGCCATCCTCTTGCCGTTGCCTCCTCAGTGCTGGGATTAAACATATTTTCCTTTTAGGTGATTTTGTCCAAAATGCAGATAAGAGCCTTGTAAAAATAATCATGGACAGTTTTTCTCCCTTGAGGTGGAACAGGAGTATGTTGTCTGTGGATTGCCAACACATGAGGATTATGTACAGAGTACAGCAGAAAAATTACTCTTCAGAAAAATTTCAAGAACAAGTATAGATCTGCTATCAAAAACTAACTCAGAGGTGCTGGAGAGGTGGCTCAGTGGTTCAGGTGCTGGCCTGCAAAGCCTAATGACCTGGAATCAATTCCCCGACACCCACAGAAATCCAGATGAACAAAGTGGTGCATGCATCTGGAGCTCCTTGGCAAGGGCTGCAGGCCCATTTCTTCCACTCTGGGCTTGCAAATAAATTAATAAATGAAATATTTACAAAAGGAAAAAATGAGCAAACATTTAAAAAGAAGTCACTCATAAGATCCAGGGGGTTTTGAGATCTGAGAAACAAATATATTAATAGTTATAAGTCCTATTTCTAAATAAGGATTGAGATAAATTCTGGCTGTAGCTCATGTTGACCTGGAATTCACTCTGTAGCCCAGGCTGAATTCAAACTCACAACCATCCTCCTGCCTGGGATTGATGGATTGCACCACCATACCCACATCAAGACGTTTTAAATATGTCCCAATTGTTTATTTCCTATGTATATCCCCAATTTTTCCAAAGCTCACCATAGAGTCAGATGGCCATGCTCAGTTGCACAGCCAAGCTTATCTGTGATTTCCTGGGAATTGAAATATCCCGCCTCTCATGGTGGCTCAGGAGGGATCAACAAATAAATAATATTTTGCTAGGGTCACCATATGAATGAATCAACTTCAAGTCTCTAGAACATACTGGAACTGACCAACATTCCCAAGGTCTTTCTGCTCAACGACAGGTGCTGTCATAATTCCTGGGATTTATACTGGGATTGTGAGGAAGGGGGAGTCTCTCACTGGGTGAGGTTCCTGCAAGGGGTGCTGGGACTTGCATCTTCATGAGTCCTGCTGCATGAGGGGTAGGATTCCTCCTGATGGTTGTGCACCAAATTCATTCCTATCCCTGGAAGGACCCTGAAACCGGCCTACACAAATACCAATAGTGAACCCTTGTCTTGAAATTTAGAGGAGTTTATCAGAGCTTGGAGGTGTGGTTAGTTTGACCTGTATGTGGTGTTTCACCCAGAGTAAAGAGATGTTTGTCCATATCTACACTGAAATCTGTTATACAAGACACTGGAACTTTGCAATATCAAATATGTATATGTATATACATGTTGCTAGATAAATAAATATGTACAAGTATATATGTGTACATGTATATGAATAAGGACTTTATATTTTTAATTCATTTATTTGCAAGGTGAGAAAGAGAGAGAGCTGCTGCAAACGAGATCCAGATGCATGCACCACTTTGTAAACCTGGCTTAATGTGAGTACTGTAGAATTGAACCCAGATGCTTAGGCTCTGCAGGCATGTACCATAACTGCTATGTCAACTCTACAACCCTAAATAAGGACTTTAGAAATTGATTTTGATGGGTAATTAGTATGTCCCTCAACTTACAACTGTTGTGAATGTGTAACACATAGACTGATGGTTATTTTGAAAGAGATCATCCTTGATTTCTCAAATGAATTTAGGATTCTACAAATCCTGTGTGTTAATTTCACACCTTGGAGAGAAAACGTGTATGTTGGTATTGGATGAGGTTCTTAGAGTAAAAATACATATATACATATATTCACTATTTGAAGCATATATTTACTTTTTCTATTTCATATTTTATTCAATTTTGTGGTGAGAGACACAGAGAGAGATAATGGGAAGAGCCATTCCTCCAGCCACTGCAAAAGAATTTTAGACACATGCAGCACCTGGTGCATCTGAATGTACATGGCTACTGGGGAATCTAACTCTGTGTCCTTTTGCATTGAATGCTAATATTGTTAACTGAGAGGCCATCGCTCCAGCCCTGAAAAATATAATTTCTTTCAATTTTAACATAGATTCATGCTGGCAATGTCTTGATGCCTGAGACATGAAGAAAATATTCCTGAGTTTGAGGTTTGTTGTTAGGGTTGGAGGATCCACAGCTCGCTCGCTCCTCTCTCTCTCTGCCTTTTGAAAAATACAAACAGAATCTCCTTCAAAGAGTGACATCACGGGCTGGAGAGATGGCTCAGCGGTTCAGGCACTTGTCTCCAGTGCCTAAGGCTCCGGGTTCAGTTCCCCAGGACCCACATATGCCAGACCCACAAGGTGGTGGCCCTGGTGCGCTCTCTCTCTCTCTCTCTCTCTCTCTCTCTCTCTCTCTCTCTCTCTCTCTGCTTGAAAAGGAATAAATAAAATAATTTAATAAAAAAAAAGAGTGACATCGGTGTTTGTTAACCCTCAGGGCGGTGCCCTGCTCTTCCCTGGAAGGCTCTCTGGCCTCTTCCTCCTGCTCCTCTCCCTCCTGTCTCAGTCCAGGAGAGCGTGGGCCTCCATTCCTACCCCGACGGCAACTCAGGGCTCCCTGATGAGTCCGAGGACGGGGATAGAACCCATCTCAGGGGGAGGGTAGGCGTGGAGACGCCCAGCCTTGGACTTTCACCTCCGCATCTGCAGCCCCGAGGGGCGCCTTCTGCCCGGACACTGATGACGCCGAGCCATCCGGCGCTCCCATTGGCCAGCGCACCGGGAGCACCCCTTCCACACCCCCGCAGCCCAGGGCCTGGGGAGAGCCCCGCGCTGCTCCGGCTGCTTGGGGCCGACCTGGGCCTGAGGAGACCGGGCGGGCGAGCGCGCTGCTGCGGGACAGAAGGACGGCGGGAGAGACGGAGGGAGAGTGCGAGGACGCGGAGCCGGGACGCTGCAGCGGGACTTCCTCCGACTCTGGGCGGCCAACCTGCCTTGGGCCCCACCCGCCCTGACATCTTGGCTTGGAGCCCTTCCCGTCTTTGTTGTTGCTTTCTGATGACTGCGAGGCGATGGCGATGTTAATCGCTCCCTTGTTCTCGGGAGCCTCCCAATATGGAGGAGCAAAGGACCCGCAGGTCTCCAGACGCTCTAAAAACGCTGCTGCAGATTCGTTTAATCCCCGTGAGACTTCGCTCACCTTAGACAAATTCGTGGGCTTTCGCGCTGCTGCGCAACCCCCCACAAGCCAGCTCCAGAGGATTTCCAGACCTTTCCACTCTCTCCCCAAGGGGCTTCCCCAACATTCACAGGCCTAATGGAGTCCTCTGGAGCAGCAACACCCTCAGGCCAGGCTCTCATATCCACAGGCCTACTTTGAGCAGAACTCTTAGTGGCTTTCTCCCGGAAGGGGGGGGGGTGGAGAGAAAGAGAAGGAAAGAGAGAAATGGCAAAGGAAGCAAGGAATTAACCTGGCACTGGCAGGCACACCTGCAGGCCTAGGGGAGCCAATCCCCCTGGGCCTTGATACAGGTGAGGGGCAGGTCCGAACCCTGCTCTGCCTCCACAGCCATGGGGATCCCGTGTCCACCTCCAGCCGTGCACTTTTGTTTTCAGCTGCATCGGGAGGCTGCCGGACAGGCCTGGGGAAAGCACGGGCTTCAGTAAACCTCGCAGGACCAGGACCTTACGGCAGTTTTGCATTTGTGTGGACGATCTTCAGACAACTTCCAGCATGGCCCATGTGATGTCCCCTCAGCAGGTCAGTGGGTTTTGCGCTTCTTCTTTTTAGAGTCAGTCCTTCTATTCTTACTTGAGAATGTGGAGGTGCTTTGGAAAATCAAATGGACACTCTAGGCTTACTGTAAGGACTTTCTGGGAACACTAAAAGCTACCAATACTGGAAGCAAGTGAAAGACCTCCCAAGGCCTCTCTCAGGAGAGCGTACCCCAAAACTCCAATAACCACACCAGCAGATGCAAAAGCAAGAGGTGTTTAATTTTCAATTGCGCAATTGGGCTCCTCGGGCTCCACCAGCAAGCAGGCTGCCGTGTGTCCAGGCAAGATGGAGCCCCGAAGAACCAAGGAGCAGGGTAC